>DF371544.1:796-10875 GCA_000787875.1 Solanum virginianum
GGAGCGACCTTTTATTTAGCTCCTGAGCCTTCTAGACCCATTTCGATCTCCTCAGTGAAATTTGACAAAAAAATAATTATGAAAGTGGAATTCACATTCAATCGTAATAATCTCGTATAGATATTTCGACTGCGCCATTGAATCTAGAATATCAGATTTGATAGAATAGCATAGCCTTTTATCTACATGGGTTTCGAGCGAATTTTGAATACCCATCAAAATTTTAATATTAAGATATATCAACTTTTCAATTGATATTTAGTGTACCCAAATATGTTTTGCTTGCAAGTTTGGGGTTATTTTTATGTCGTCGTCGTCGTCCTCGTCGTCATCGTCGTCATCATCGTCATCACCATCACCATCACCATCACCATCATCATCATTATCATCATCAAATAATTCATTCACTTAAAAACGATTGGTGGGCATATCTCAATTTCTTGTTCATTCAAAACAAAGCTTCCCTTCAGATTTTTTTGTGCTGTCGATTTTCTACTTCTCAAGTGCTCACTCTCACGCAAGACATGTAAGCCACTAATTATAATTACCACTTTAATTTTTCTTAATTCTACAACTAAAATATAAATATCAGTGTCGGATTCACTATGTATTTGAAGTTTTATTTTAAATTAATTTATATTGATTAGTGGATTGATGATTAGATATTCATAAATATTTGATAATATGTTTAATATATTATATAAAAGATTTGAGTAAAACTTATTGGTTTTCGATATCAGCATTAAACCTGGGATCCACCCTTGAGTGTAATTCCTCTTTTTAATTATTGCATGTTTGATCAATTTTTTTCAAAGCTAATTCTTTTTTAAAAAAGTTTTTGTTTTTAAGTAGTTAAAAAAGCTTGCCTAAGTTTTTACCGAAAAGGATAAGTGCTTTTTAAAAGTGTTTACTTTTAAAGAAATTTTAAAACACAACCTGCTGCCTTTAAATTCAAAATATTCGAAAATATCTTGATATTTATGGTGAGACAACCACAAATTTTGGCAGTATGTTAAAGTGAGGTATATATGTCCCTATCATGTAAGAGTTTAAATTTGTGGACAATGGACAAGTCATTTATAACTGATTTTGATTGTGTTGTAGAACAACTCTAATCAAATAAGTCCTAGAATCAGTCAGATTATTCGTACATATTAATTCGATTTGAAGCTACTGAGTTTTGTGGAACGTGTAACAGGAATCACAAAGGGGTACTATGATTGAACAATCGTTTGATTGTTACTCAGCAGGGTTCCAAGAATCTCTTGATCAATTGCCTTATAGTTTCACTATTACTGATCCCTACATTTCTGGCAACCCCATTGTGTATGCATCCCCGGGGTTCTTGGAAATGTTTGGATATTCGAAATATGAGGTGATTGGGAGGAATGGAAGGATATTTCAGGGTCCTAAGACTGACCGAAGATCTGTTTGGGAGGTTCGTGAGGCAATCCGAGAGGAGAGGGATATACAAATCAGTTTGTTGAATTATAAGAAATATGGGACACCATTTTGGATGTTGTTTCATATGTGTCCTGTTTTCGATGAGAAGGACGGGAGGGTGATTCATTTCTTGGGAGTTCAAGTTCCAATTTTGAGGAGGCCAAAACCATCTGGAACTAGACTAAATTTATGCCAAGATGGAGCTGGCTGTCGAGAGTCTGTGCTTAGGTGTTATAGAAGGGAAGTTTACTCCATGAGCACGGATCAGGAGCTGTCTCTTACTTCGGGTTCAGGCTTGGATTTCGCAGGTACATTTTGATTGAAATTTATCTTGTTACAGTGGCGAAATTAGAAATCTTATCGAGTTTTCATGATCTAATATGTATGTACAGAAAGTAGCTTTTGACCTATATATCTGTAGTATAATGTAGAGCATGTGATACTATATAGAGCATGTGGCCCTGTAGATGTATGTTACTTTCCTCGGCTTCCCTCTCTTCGCCATGATCGATCAAGTGAAAGGGTTCTGCAAAGTTTGTTGTTTTCATAAGGCAGGGTATTTATAGTACTCAACTACTCATATTGTGCCAAATACCATGCAATTCCTACTGCAGAAGCAGAATAGCTATACACTCTATAAAAAGAGACTTGATTAGCGCACGTGATTGTGGGATATTTGCTTAGTTCTTGAAAACTAGAACATAGGCTTATGTAGACTTGGTGATCTTTGAAGCTTAACTTTTGTTGACAAAAGGAAGAGAACATGATATACGAATTTGAATGAGATTAAACGAGGTTGTGGTTCCTAAAATGAAAGGAATTCAGATATGCAGGCTCACTCTTTCAGGAGAATAGCATGATCAATGAAGATGTAACACATCAGATTTGAATAGGATGGCTGAAACGGAGGAGTGTGACAAGAGTGTTGTGAGATAGGACGATACCTAGTTTCTTTTACATCTATCATTACACATATTCATCCTAGTCTGGTTGCTTCTTATGCAAATGATTGACGTTTTCCACAAGACATGTCTATCGTAGGAGATGATGTAAAGGGACCTTGTGATGCAAGTGATCTAGAGAAGAGAAAAGCCGCTGCTGTTGTAAACAGCATACTGACTGTATTGGCACATGAAGGTGAATCAACAGGCAGACTAGTCCGTGGGAAGAGACGCTCTCAACCTGGGACGGGTCTGCTGAGAGCATCCTTAAATATATCCCTTGGTAGAATCAAACAAAGCTTTGTATTGTGAGTTCTTTTTGGTAATTCTTCACTTTTTCATTTTTACAATTGATATAATTTGGTTCTAGATGGTTTTTGACACTTCTAGCATTGTCTTTCTGTAACTTGTAGAACCGATGCCAACTTACCAGACATGCCAATTGTCTTTGCAAGCGATAACTTTCTAAAATTAACAGGTAGAAAAAGATGTAGTTTTTGTCCTTGTTTGACCGATCGTTACTAACTGGAATGGTTCTTTTCTTCCCCCTTTTTATAGGCTTTTCCAAAGATGAAGTTCTGGGCTATAACTGTAGATCTTTTAGTGCAATGAACACAGATTCAAGCTCACAATTTCGAGTAATTTTCTCGTGTAATTGGCTCTTATTTGCTCAGTTCCAATGCCACGTGGTCAAAATCCTTTTCTTTTTGTTTTTCTGATTGCAGATAAAAGAATGTATCCGAAATGAACAACAGTGTACACTACGTATGTCAAATTACAGGTTTGTCCTGTTTCTGTAAGCTATGTAGATGCTGAATTTTACTTCTCTAGACTCAGTTATTTGTGCCTACATATTTTCTTTCAGAAAAGACGGAACGTCATTTTGGCTTCATATTTCACCTGTGCGGAATGCCTCAGGAAAGGTAATAAATATTACTTGACAATTATTCACTAAATGTCTTGGCATATCATCAAAATCTTCAAATGCCTATTTGAATTCAGATTCTTCTCGTCATATTCCAACGAATGAACTTTACATAATCGCACATTTCTTTGAGAACTCTTTCCCATTAGAAACGATCTTATTAGTTGATCTCTGTTCACTTGTTGCATAGATAGGAATGGAGACAGTGCTCTCAATATTGTTCATAGTACAAGCAAATTGGCTAAACAAGTTTTAGATTCTGTTGACGTATCCGTTTCAAGATTTGAGGTAGTCTAAGATGCTTCATTCAATATTGTTATATATTAGCAAATTCGCTAAACAAATTCCAAATTCTTTTGACTTATTTGTTTTAGGATTTTAGATAGTCTAAGATGCTTCAGATGCGATACCCTTTTCTTGATTTTAGATTTCAGTTTTTTAAGGTTTAACTGAAATCTAGATTAAGCTAATTCTAGATGGTTAGTGTTCTTCTCAATTTGTTCAAAGTTTCCAGCTTTAGTCTTGTAGCTGATGATATAGAGTGTGCTTGGTGTTTCATAAACTTAAGAATGAGAAACTTGCCAGCAAAAGCAAGGGGTTAGCCTTCTGAGTCGAGTTGCTTGATGCGCGTTACCTCTCCTATGTGATTTGCGAGCTATTGCATAGGAGCGAGGGTTTACCCTTTGTGCATCCAAAAGGGTAGCAGTTGCAGGTTCCCCTTGTTATAAAAAAAAAAGAATGAGAAACTTGGGAGTGATTGATGTCCATTTGGTGTTCTATCTATTTAGAAGTGTCTAGAACTAGTCAAATAGTTTAGACCCATTTTTTGTCGTAACGATTAATAACTCTATTCCTCATTTGGATTGATAGGTTGCATACTTTGTCGCCGTAGAGGGTGAAGATAATAGTGAGAACGAGGGTTTGAGGCAGCGTGGTGTCGTTGCTGCTGTAAAAGTTGCTGTGAGAGGATTGTCAATGGGTGTGACAACATGCTAGTTCTTCTAGAAACTAAGAGCCCCGACTAAATTCAAATCGTGCACTGCAAGACTCATACGAGGTGGTGCTCCCAATATGATTTTCTCCATACTCAAGACTCGAAGTTATGATCTTTGGTTAAGGATGAAGCAGTCCCACTACTTCTTCTATGCTATTAGGCGACAAGAAATCTGTCCTCCACAAATGTTAGGTTAGCACCACATAAAGTTCACAAGATTTTAAATAATATGAATAGTTTGTTGGAGTGGATCTGAATGAAGATCCAAAAACATTTCCTCATCTATTTATTTCACTTGTTTTTCTTTCTTCTTTTCTTTCTACCTCTAAAGTTCATATCAACACTATCCCACTTTGTTTGGACGTTATTAAGTATGTTTTCACCAGTGCCCATGTCAGTTTTTCAAGTCTAATTGAGTATTTTGAAGAGGAAGAAAAGAAGCATTGTTCATCTACTAAATGATTTTGATGAGGAGGAGGATTGTAATTTTAAGAAGTATTGTAATTTATCCCATAAAACTTTACATTCTGGATTCGCCTCTTGTTCCATTTCATATGCATTACGGGTTTGTAAGTTTGAGATGTTGATCAACTTAGTTGGTACATGGGTGACCTAGTTGAATAGGCGTGGGCGACGGAAAAGGCATAGAGAAAAATGAATAGTTCAATAAGTAGGGTAGCTTTGTACACAAGCACTGTACTAAAGTTATAAAAGCTATTAAGTTCGGCATAATTTATAAATATGATCCTTGACTTGGTTTCAGCTGGTAACTATGATCTCTAACTTTACCAATGGAAAACTATGATCTCTAAATTTATTGATGCACAAATAAGTATTTTGACTATCCGTAACTTGAACAAATGACCACTGTTATCCAACATGGCAATTTTGTATGTTACGTGGCATTTTACGTGTATTATGCCACGTCAGACACCGTGTCTACTTATTCAATTTTATACAAGTTTAAGTGTCTTGCTTACTGATCAACACCCAATATTGGAGGACGTAGATGCCTGTTAAAATCAACTTTAAAGGTATATTTATGTATTAAAATAGAATGGCTTGTGCAAATTTATTTTGATAACTCTAAACTATCATCTTTTCGCGAGTGTTCTACCTTAGCTATCCATCGTTTCATTTCCCTACATAAACTAATAAGCTTGTTGTTTTAAAACATACCTCGATACTGAGTTGACCTACGCGTGCCTGCATGTTATCAAGTGAGAACAAATATTTGGTCTGCTGAGCATTGAGATGTGTTTTAATATAAATTGAGAGATAGTTTAGGTCACAAAACCAATGGATAGTTAAGGTATGAATTGGGCGATAAAGTATAGTTTAGGTATATTTTTTTATTTTAACTCTTCTTTGTATCGAATATTGAAATTATACCTTAGCACCCAGTGTGAAGTAGAACCCAATGGGACTCCCACAATGTAATAGCAGCCCACATTGATATAGGCCACAAAGGTTTGCCATCCACAGCCAACAGCCACACCTATATAAGATTCAAATTTATATAAATCCTGGTCCAATGTGTGGCAGCAGAACAACATAAACAAGGTAGAAAATAAACATTCTGCCAAATAAATAATCTCAATCGTGTTATAAAACAAGTCATTATAATGTGATTGAATATTCAGAAACTAGAGAGTAATTAAGATATGCTTAATGAAAGACTCTGCAATGACCAGATAAGACAAGCTGAATTCCATTTAGTGCAAGAGTAAGCGCGAGCAGCGGACAAAGATCTGATACAGCTTTAGCCACAACTTCTCCTCCAGTGAATGCATAGCTAATGACATTACGCAAGGAGAGAACAAGGAATGAAACACATACTGAGATGATGAAAGAGCATGTTGTTACAACTATCACTGAAAAATGCTGCTGATTTTGGATGCCCTGCTCCTAATTCATTGCTCACTCTCACACTGTTAATTAAATCATTTATGATTTAACATTAAAAGTAAGTCGATAGACGTACTATGCTTTATGCGAAAAATGTGGAGAGGGGGAAAATATGAAGAAGACAAAAAATACTAAAGGAAAATTGACCTCGCTGCAGCATTGGGTCCAACTGATATAATGAACACAGTACCACAAATCGTCATGCTTTTAATTTGTCGTTTTCCATGACAAAATAAAGGGAAAAACCAACAAGGTTAGCTATTGAAAATAATCAAGTGACTTTATCCTAAAAAGCAACAAAAACAAATGTAAAGAGAGTGTGCTGAAGTAATAACCAAATAAGTTGGAAAATTAAGTACTCTTTCTAATCAAAACATTCATGTCACAAAGCACAATCTATTACAAGAATGACACCAGAGTAAGTAAACTTGAGAATTTCAATAGAATACGCAAAGCTAAAAGGGTTTCTAGACCTTTTTAATAAGACGCAAAGATGGCCGTGACATGTCTTCTGTGTTCTAAAGGTCTTTAAGAAGGCACATCTTTAGCTTTTATGTTACAAAATAAAGTCGTGAAACTTTGAGACATGAGAAAAAACTATAATTATATGTGATCAGTTGGGAAATTTTACCGTAGTAATATGGAAGCATTATGAATGAATTGTCTTACCAAATAGAAAGTGAATCTAAAGCCAATTCTGGATTTTCAAGCAAGCCAGCAAGCAAAATGATTATCTGAAAATACCTATCACTATCATCCACAATGACAAGCTCAATACAAGTGACACCCCTAACAATCCCAGCCCAATTTTATAAGCTGCCACCCAACTTATCACGAGATGCAACTAGAAATGTAAGCACTTGGTGCCACAATGCTCTGTGCTTGAAGGAATTTTTGGATTCGGAAATTCATAGCATATGCGAAAAACTTGTGGTATCAGACCATACACAAACAAAGCCGCTGCTGATGTAATTTCTGGCGATTGCACCAGGGATATCAAAATTGGCTTGCAGAATACATAGATTAATGTGAGTAACACCCCTGTTACAGCAAGAAGAATCGTCCATCTATGCAAAACTCCTAACATATCATATTTCCTTACCATGCCCAACTATTAAAAAAAAGAACAAATTAAAAAGTTTCATCTCGAATCACTAACTATACATATGACAATTTACAACATTATACAAATCATATATAAAGTTGATATTTATGATGGTCACTCAGTTAATAATTATTATCTCAGAAAGAAAATCGCAAGAAAGTTGATGTTCTATATATGTACATCTACCATGAGGCCCTATGCGAAAATTTGGATGCCTGTGTTTCCAATTCAAGATTGTCAAGGTGGCCAGAAGAGATTTGGGTAGATTTGGACATGAGATAATTGATAATGTAAACCATGACCGCAGGAGCAGCAAGCAGAAAAGGAGCCTCATTTCGATCCATGTAGCCTGGAACATATGATTCCATAGAGGTAAATTGTTGAGTTAATATATGTTGTACACTGTATTTGTATTGCTATGGCTGAGTCAGCATTTTCTCTTAGAGAGTAATTAGAGTTAGTTATTCTCTGTCAGAATCAGTTAGTGTTTGTTAGCTTAGTTGTTACATTGATGACCTGTATATATGTTCCATTTTCTCAATGAATGAAACAGATTTTTCATTCCAATGAAATCACATTGTGCTTTAGAGTTACCGTTCTCTCTAGAAGAGAGAATCTGAGTATTCATCAATGGAGTTTAGTTTCTGATTTTGATAGAGTATCAAAGCTTATTGATCCTATCCTCTGATTACTGCATTGTCGAAGCAATACTTCATCTCCTACTTCAATTGATCCTTTTCGATTGATTCAGATCTTCTCCATCTGCGAAGAATCTTCTGAATTTTAGATCCCTATTTCTGATTGAAGGTGTTTCATCTTGAAGCCTTCATCATCAGTTGCATATATTCATTCTAGAGCTTGAATTAGTCCATAATGGCCGTAGATCCTTCAACCACAACCTCTGCTGTTGAAACAACAATCGATTGAGGTAATCCTCTATACATTCATCCCTCTGATAGTCCTAGCTTCACTTTGGCACCTGTTTCTTTTGATGGCACTGGTTATCGTTCATGGAGGAGAAATGTCTTGAGATCACTTTTTGTGAAGAACAAGTTGGTTTTTGTTACTGGAGAATACGCAAAGCCTGATGCTCAATCTGCTAAGCTTTGTCAATGGGAAAGGTGTGATGATATGGTCACATCTTGGATTTTGAATTCCCTTTCCAAAGACATTGCAGATAGTGTTGAATATGTCGCCAATTCAGCAGAATTTTGGAAGGAACTAGATGATCGATATGATCAAACCAATGGTGCAAAGTTGTACCAAAATCCAAAAGGAGATCAACGATTTAAGTCAAGGTGCCTTAGACATCACTGGTTACTACATCAGCATGAAGAAATTGTGGGAAGAACTGAGTACCCTAACAACCAGCCACGCATGCAACTGTAAATGCACTTGTGATGCCAAGGAACTTATGTATAAGGCTGAACAGGACAGACGCTTGATCCAATTTCTTATGGGGCTAAATGAAGTCTACAGAACAATTAGAGGAAGCATTCTCATGATGAGTCCCCTTCCTTCCATGGGACAGGCATTTGCACTCCTTGTGCAAGAGGAAAAACAAAGAGAACTCAAACCACACAACCAGAGGTTTATGGAGTCCACTTCTATTGTTGCAAGCACTTCAGGAACAAGTAGCTTTAGAACAAATTACACACCCAACCCACAATGTTAACACTAGTAGGCCTAGACCTTTCTATGAGTATTGTAAGAAAATTGGACACACACAAAAGACAAGTGCTACAAGCTACATGACTATCATTCTCAAAACAATTCACATAACCATAGGAATCAGGAGTCCATTTCAAATGCAAACTCTCAGAGGAACCTGAACAGTGGCTACAACAACAGATTCAATAAAGGAAAAGGAATTGTTGTTAATGCGCATGGTATGTCATCTGATATGAGCACTATGGAGAATAAGGAACCACTACATGACAATAACAAAACAACAAATCTAACCAAGGAACAGTATGATCAACTGTCGAACATGCTGCAACACTTCAAAAACTCTAGCACACACAATGATGATCAAACTGGTGGAGCTGTTAACTTTGCAGGTACCATTGTTTGTACCTCCTCTATTAACTTTGATAAACTTTCTTATGGGTGTTTTAAGGAAAAGGCTGACATATGGATGCTGGACTTAGGAGCATCTCTGTTAGACCCCGTATGTCCTTAATTGGATCGATGAGGAAAAGTTTGGGACCAAAAGTGGAATTTTCCGAAGTTGGGTTCTTGAAGACAATTGTGAAATGCCACTAAAATGGTGTTGAATCTTGATTGGTCCAAGTGTGGGGTTGGATCATTCTTTGACCAAGACTTGACCTATATATATATATATATATATATATATGTCCCTTATCTTGTATCCATTTGTTCCACTCTTAAAATACTTAACCAAAAACTCAACAAGTTGAAGGGCAACTTTCAGGACCCTCTCGGCTTGGTGCAAGGAATTTTGAAATTCCTTTTTCTTCATTCCAAAATCATTTTTGATGGTATAAACTTACTATTTTGGGTCTTCTAAGTAGCTTGAAGAAGTTGTTGGAGTAAGAAAACACTTCTTTCCTCAATATTGGAGCCCTTACTATTTTGGGTCTTCTAAGTGGCTTGAAGAAGTTGTTGGAGTAAGAAAATACTTCTTTCCTCAATATTGGAACCCTAGCTCAATTGAAGGGTTGAAGTTATAAGGTAAGAATTTATGTTGTTTTGTGTGTTATTAAGGTTCTATGTATGTTGTAGTATGTTGAAATGAAAGAA
>DF371530.1:3928-14823 GCA_000787875.1 Solanum virginianum
TTGTCACGCCGCGGGAGTGTACCCTAGACGTGATTGACACTCAGAGACTATTGCTAGCCCCCAAGCAGATCACTCAGTCTCTTTGTCATCGTTCAGTCAATTCATCAGCAGAATAAAAATGACATAATGATATAAATGCTATCATGGCCTATCAGTGGACTCATACTATCAATCATCAGTCTATCATAATGGAATGGAATAGATAACGAAAATCTCAATCGTAAAGGATGAAAGAAAGAGGGAAAAGAACCTCCGACATCGACATCAACATCTAAGTCTATGAAGCCTCTGTACTATAATCTGAAATATTACCACGATAGGCCATGGCTACTAAATATCAAGTAAAAGGACTATCCAACAATAAAAATAAATCTCCTCCAAATACTGGGGAGGACTCACCACTGTCAGGAATGAAGAGATCCGAACCTCAACTATCGGGCTACTGAAGTCCTCGGTCTATAGTATCTGCATTATAAAATGATGCAGCGCTAGAAGGGCGTTAGTACATGAAATGTACTGTATGTAAAATGGGCTAAAGAAAGAGGAAACAGTTTAATCATCACCCATCCATCACTCGGTCTCACCTCAGATATAAAGGACAAGACTCTATCACCTCACTAGCTATCAAGCAGCAACAATTCACATCACATCGAAGTTCTATCATCATGAAACCTATCTGAGAGTTTCTATAATTGACAACGACTACCTATGAGCCATTAGTGATACAACGAAGTGATGTCGTTGCCAAATCTATTCAGTACCTTGCTGGGGTAAAGGATGAGTCTATAAGTGGATCCAAAAGTCTGTCAAGTCCCCCTTTCGGGACAAAGGAAACATCCGCTATCACGATCCAATTGTCTCCTATGCTATCCATGTAGTTAATAGGTTCGAGTGGGACTCACTCTTACCCATTTCGGTGCTAATACTCCTCTCAGGACTCAATATGCTCATAAGTCTGTCAATCCATCAAGGACTCTCATCACCCAACCTCCATGAGAAAGATTATCTATCTAATCTAAGGGAATTATACCATTCAACTCTATCAACATAATTTCAGCTATCACAGTCGCCAACACACTCACCTCAGGACTCAGACTCAGTCAAGCATCGCTCTCAGACATTCAAGGCTCTAGACATCCCCCTAAGTTCATTATTCAAGTCTTTACAGAGAGAAAGTTTAAGGATCAAGTCACAATCACATAGTACTGAAACTATACAGTAAAAGTTAAACTTGATGATCATCAAACTTGGATATAAAAATATAGAGTAAAGAATTAAAACAAGAATTCAAGATACTATCCAAGAATTTAATACTAACATTCAAGAAATTTCAAGAAAACATGATTCAAGATTTTCTACGTATGCTTTCCTCATCCTAACTCAATATTGGCACATAGGAGATCAATCTCATGCTTTTGGGTAGCCTTTACATAACTAGGAATGACGAATCTTTGAAGAACTTTGAATTCATCTCTGGAACCCTTACGTTTCTCTCCTCTTTTTCTCCTTGACTTAGCGTAAAAAATATTAGACTTAGAATAGTTTTGAGTTTTAAAACCCCCTTTGTACAAAAAAAGTCTTAAAAATCGACTTGGGGATATAAAAATATACAAGAAAGACGAAATTACCCTTCCCGAATCGAAAGAAAAAAACTGCCTCATGGTCGCGCACTAGTACAAAAATGCACTTTTTCATGAATTTTTGATTTCCATCGAATTTTTGAAAAAATACAAGTGTGGTTCCGCATCCTCTCCGCGTCGCTGAAGGGGCACATAAATCTCACTGTTTTAGGCTCTCTTTGAAAAAAAAATTCATGTTTTTTCATGATAAAGCTGAGTCGAGACCACTTTCCAACTTAGTGTTTTGCACTGATCGCAAATTTGGTCTCGAATTTTCCATCAGAATTTGGAAAGACACGTTGTGCGCACGATAAAGTTTAGGGACATTTTAGTAATTTTATGGGGTGTTACATCATCTCCCCCTTGGAATCATTCGTCCTCGAATGATGAGTAAAGTTCGAATGGAGACTCGAATAGCCTTGGAACTCATCTTATTCCTCACTTGGGAACACTCAAACTCTCATTATCCATCATCTATCTATCTCTGTCTTAGACTCGGGAATGGGGTAAAATAAGGCATCAACTTAATGGAAAGGAATACTCGGAATTGATAAGAATAAGAATATTTACCTTCAACATCATCATCACCTGGCACGAATAGATGTGAGTATTTGAGTTTCATCGCTTCCTCGGCTTCCCACGTAGCTTCTTCAACGAATTGATTCCTCCATTGAATAGATGCGAGTATTTGAGTTTCATCGCTTCCTCGGCTTCCCACGTAGCTTCTTCAACGAATTGATTTCTCCGTAGGACTTTAACAGAGGTATCTCTTTGTGCCTCAGCTTATGAACCTATCGATCAAGAATTTGAACTGGAATTTCCTCGTACGATAAGCTTTCCTTCACACCCATACTCTCCACAGGAATTGCTATGGCTGGATCTCCCAAACACTTCTTCAGCATAGATACATGAAACACCAGGTGAACTCCATCTAGCTCGGAAGGCAAGTCTAACTCATAAGCAACCTTCCCAATCCTTCTTTGAATCTGGTATAGCCCGATGTAACGGGGACTCAGCTTCCCCTTTTTACCAAATCTCATGACACCCTTCATGGGTGACACTTTCAAGTACACCCAATCATCTACCTCAAACTCCAAGTCTCTTCTTCTCACATCTGTATATGACTTCTAGCGACTCTGGGCTGTCTTCAACTTTCCTAGATGACTTTTACCTTCTCCATAGACTGGTGTACAAGGTCCAGCCCAATCAACTCAGCTTCACCTACCTCGAACCAGCCAATTGCGAATCTACATCTCCTTCCATACAATGCCTCATACGGGCCATCTGAATGCTGGCATGGTAGCTATTATTATATGCGAACTCAATCAATGGTAAATGATCATCCCAGTTTCCTTTGATGTCAATAACATATGCCCTTAACATATCCTCCAAGGTCTGAATAGTGCGCTCTGCCTGCTCATCTGTCTGAGGGTGAAAATCGGTGCTCAAATTTACCTTCGTACTCAATCTCTTTTGGAAGGATCTCCAAAATTGAGAGGTGAATTAAGCTCCTCTGTCTGATATGATAGGGAACCCCATGCAACCTCACAATCTCCCAAATGTAAAGTCAGGCATACTCCTCAGCCGTATAAGTTGTCTTCACTGCCAAAAAATGGGCTGATTTAGTCATCCTGTTAACAATTACCCATATCGAATCATGCTGCTTTCTAAATCTTGGTAGGCCGATAATAAAGTCCATATTGATCACCTCTCATTTCCACTCCAGAATATCAAAGTTCTGAGCTAATCCATATAGTTTCTGATGTTCAACCTTAACCTGTTGGCAATTAGGACACTTAGAAACGGATTCAGCTATCTCTTTTTTCATCTCATTCTACCAATAGACTTCCCTCAAGTCGTGGTACATCTTGGTGGAGCCAGGATGAATGAAATATCTCGTACTATGAGCTTCGGCCATGATTCTGTCTCAAACACCATCAATATCAGGTACACACAATCTTTTTTGATATCTCAATACCCCATCTCCCCCTTTGGAGAAAACCATCACCTTCTGCTTGTGAACCACTTTTTTCAATTGGAGTAAGATAGGGTCATGGTCTTGCTTCTCCTTCACCTTAAATACTAAGGATGAAACAGAACCATTCTAAACATTGAACCCGCCTTCGTTGTTCTCCTCAAGTTGTATTCCCAATTGAGCCAATCTATGCACCTTTCTGGCTAGCTCCCTCTTCCCCTCCTCCATATGGGTAGTGCTACCCATGGACATCCTGTAAGAGCATTAACAACAATGTTAGCCTTACCTGGGTGGTAGAGGATGCTCATATCTTGAGCAACTCCAGCCACCTCCTCTACCACAGGTTGAGCTCTTTCTGACTGAACATGTACTGCAAACTCTTATGGTCGGTGAACACGTCCACGTGCACTCCATATAAATAGTGATACCAGATCTTAAGTACGAAAACCACAGCTGCTAACTCAAGGTCATGAGTTGGATAATTCTTCTCATGAATCTTAAGCTGTCTGAAAACATAAGCTATCACCTTTCCTCTCTGCATGAGCATACACCCTAATCCAACTCTGGATGCGTCATAATATATCACGAAATCACCCATCCCGTCTGACAAGGTCAACATTGGTGTTGTAGTCAATCTAGTCTTCAACTCTTGAAAACTCTTTTCACATGCCTCA
The DNA here is from genome assembly GCA_000787875.1 of Solanum virginianum. Taxonomy (NCBI): domain Eukaryota; kingdom Viridiplantae; phylum Streptophyta; class Magnoliopsida; order Solanales; family Solanaceae; genus Solanum; species Solanum virginianum. The sequence continues at coordinate 8,197 of DF371530.1, forward strand.
AACCACTGAAACTTGGCCTTTTTCTGAGTTAGCTTAGTCAATGGGGCTGACAGAGAAGAGAAGCCTTCAACAAATCTGCGATAGTACCAGGCCAAGCCCAAGAAACTTCTTATATCTATGGGAGAAGTGGGTCTTAGCTAGTTTTTGACCGCTTCATTCTTCTGAGTATCAACCCGAATACCATCTCACAAAACAACATGGCCTAAGAAAGCCACTAACTTGAGCCGAAACTCACACTTGGGGAATTTCGCATATAACTCATGATCTTTGAGTGTTTGCAAAACCACTCTAAGGTGCTTAGCATGATCCTCTTCATTCCTCGAATACACTAGGATGTCATCAATAAACACTATCACAAACATGTCAAGATATGGTCTGAATAGCCTGCTCATCAAGTCCATGAAAGCTGCAGGTGCATTTGTTAACCCGAAGGACATGACCAAGAACTCAAAGTGGCCATAGCGTGTCCTAAATATTGTCTTTGGAATATCACTTTCCCTCACCTTCAACTGATGGTAACCCGATCTAATGTCTATCTTGGAGAAATAAGTAGCACCTTGAAGCTGGTCGAAGAGGTCATCTATTCGGGGTAGAGGATACTTATTCTTCATGGTCACCTTGTTTAACTGTCGGTAGTCTATGCACATCCTCAAAGATCCATCTTTCTTATGCACGAATAAGACGAAATCACTCCAAGGGGAGACACTAGGCCTTATGAAACCTTTCTCTAACAAGTCTTTCAATTGTTCTTTTAATTTTTTCAACTCTGCGGGAGCTATCCTATAGGGTGGAATTGAGATAGGTTTGGTCTTGGGAAGAACATCAATCCTAAAGTCAATCTTCCTTTAAGCTCCTCTGTCACACTAGGGAAGGATACCAAACTTTCTAGCCACATAAGTAGTTACAAAAGAGAAGGTGACACCTGAATCAATCAATACATAACAATCATAAGCAAAGACACAAAGCATACCCGTGACAACATCTATTGCAACCTCCTACTCCTGTCGGTTACCCATAGCATAAAGATAGTTTGTCCCTTCTCCTGTACCCATAATAGTAGCACCCCTCTGTTGATTACCTCCCAGAGATATTGTCGAAGACTGAGCTTTGTCGCTCCCCTTACTTTGCCTCTTCTTCGGACACTCGTAAGTGAAATAACCAGCCTTACTACAAGTATAACAGACATCATTGCCCACACGACACTCACCTAGATAAAGCTTACCGCACTTGCTGCAAGGTGGTTTTCCCTTTATACCTTGAGTCACACTGACCTGAGATTGGGTGCTTGGGGTTTTGAAGGTCTGATAGCTCTGAGATTTCTGCTTATACTTGGTCGGCTGCACAGGCGGACTTGTTGTAGAGGGTGCGGGATGTGAGGATCTCTTCTGAAAATAAGATTTATCACCTCTAGTTTGTCTCTGCGAGCTAGGCTCATATCCTGCTGACTTCGCTTTCCTGCTCAGATGCTCTTTTCTATCCCTTCTCTTATCCTCCTTTATCTACTGGGCATACACCACAAGTCTAGAGATGTCCATGCTAAGAATCAGTAACGCAGCCTTATACTCCATCTGCACATGTCTAGCTAGGCCAGACACAAATCTGCTCATCTTCTGCCTTATATCCTTCACCATCTTGGGAGCATACCTTGATAGTTTGATGAACTTAAGGCTATACTCTTTCATAGTTATCCCTCTCTGCTTTAGATTCACGAATTCATCTATCTTTGCTTCCCTCAACTCTTGAGGAAAGAAGTGATCAAGAAAGGGGGCTTTAAGCTCCTCCCATGTTGCAGGCTCTACATCCTCTTTTTTACTCTTTTCCCACTGAGTGTACCACACATTAGCTACGTCTTTCAGCTGGTAGGACGCAAGCTCAACTCCCTCAATCTCGATCGCATGCATGGCCCTAGAAACTTTGTACATCTTTGTTAGAACAGATGCATATAAACGTAGAGAAAATAACAAGAATGAACATAGAATTTAACGTGGTTCACCGATAATGCATCGGCTACGTCCACGGGCAGAGAAGAGATAGTTTATTGTTTGAGGAGTTATCAGAATATAGTATTTTTTCAGCTAGGTTACAAAGTGTATATATATAGGCCTTCTGAAAATAGGCCCAAAACAGAAAACCTAAGCCCAGAAGTGGGAGTATGGTATGGAAACAGATTCAAGTCATAAATCTAACAATCTCTCTTCATGGTCACCTTGTTTAACTGTCGGTAGTCTATGCACATCCTCAAAGATCCATCTTTCTTATGCACGAATAAGACTCTCATCAATAAAGTTCTGTGGGTCCTCCTCCACCGTCGACCCCATATACATAGGTGGGTTCATCCTCAGAAAGTCCCTGAGCTGGGTGGCAGCTAAGGGCTCCTGTGAGCTAGAACTAGGAGCCTGAGAACCGTGGCTATTTCCCTGTGAGGCCACTAACTGAGTCAGCATGGTGATGGCTCCTCTGAATTCTACCTCAGTAGTGGAACCTGGCTGAGGCTGAGCAGGGGGCGCCTGAGAGACCTCAGCAGTCCTAGTGGGGCATCCCTATTTCCTCATCTTATTCTGAACCAGAGCCTCTGGTTGGGTGTTCTCAGAAACGAGAGTTGGGGCATCTCTTTGAGCGGCTGTTCTCTTAGGTGGCATTTTCTGTAAGTGTAAAACACATGAATTAAAAGCAAAATTTCACAAGTTCAACTCTATAGCATGAACACAGATCATAGAAGAAGGGTAACACTTCCTAATGTCCTATAGCCTTATGTTCATGAAGTGTGGTGCACAACACATCCATAAACAAGACTCTACTAGACATAGCTTCATAGACTCCCTAGGACACTCAAACTCTGGGCTCTGATACCAAGTTTGTCACGTCCCAGAGGGTACCCTAGACGTGACTGGCACTCGGAGACTATTGCTAGCCCCCAAGCGGACCATTCAGTTTCTTTGCCGTCGTTTAGTCAATTCATCAGTAGAATATAAATGACATAATGATAATAAATGTTATCCTATCAGTGGGCTCATACTATCAATCATCAGTCTATCATAATGTAATTGACACCCATCCATCACTTAGCCTTACCTCAGATATAAAGGATAAAACTCTATCTCCTCACTAGCTATCAAGCAGCAACCATTCAAATCACATCGGAGTTCTATCATCATGAAACCTATCCGGGAGTTTCTATAATCGACAATTACTACCTATGAGCCAGTAGTTATACAACGAAGTGATATCGTTGCCACATCCATCCATTACCTTCTTGGGGTAAAGAATGATCTGTCAATGGATCCAAAAGTCTGTTAAGTTCCCTTTTGGGATAAAGAAAACATCTGCTTTCATGGTCCAATCCTCTCCTACGTTAGCCATAGTTAATGGGTTCGAGTGGGACTCATCCTTACCTATTTCAATGCTAATACTCCTCCCAGGACTCAATATGCTCATAAATCTGTCAATCCATCAAAGACTCTCATCACCCAACCTCCACAGGCAAGATTATCTATCCAATCTAAGGGAAGTATACCTATTCAACTCTATCAACAATGGTTTCAGCTATCACAGTCGTCGATACACTCACTTCAGGACTCAGACTCGATCAAGCATCGCTTTCAGACATTCAAGGCTCTAGACATCCCCCTAAGTTCATCATTCAAGTCTTTACAGAGACAAAATTTAAGGATCGAGTACAATCACATAGTACTGAAACTATACAGTAAACGTTAAACATGATAATCATCAAACTTGGATATAAAAATATAGAGTAAAGAATTAAAACAAGAATTCAAGATACTATCTAAGAATTTAATATTAACATTCAAGAAAACATGATTCAAGATTTTCTACGTATGCTTTCCTCATCCTAACTCCATATTGGCACATGGGAGATCAATCTCATGTTTTTGGGTAGCTTTTCATACCTGGGAATGACGAATCTTTGAGGAACTTTGAATTCTCCTCTGGTACCCTTACGTTTCTCTCCTCTTCTTCTCCTTGACTTAGCGTAAAAAATATTAGACTTAGAATAGTTTTGGGTTTTAAAACACTTTATGTACTAAAAACGTCTTAAAAACTGACCTGGGGATATAAAAGTATATCGTGACGGACAAAATTGCCCTTCCCAAATCGAAAGAAAAAAATTGTCTCCTCCATGCACTAGTGCGTGATGCGCACTAATAGAAGCATGCACTTTTTTGTGAATTTTCGATTTCTGTCGAATTTTCAAAAAAATACAAGTGTGGTTCCGCGTCCTCTCTGCGTCACGGAAGGGGCACAAAAATCTCACTATTTTAGGCTCTCTTTGAAAAAATAATTTGCGTTTTTTCATGTTAAATCCGAGTCGAGACCACTTTCCGACTCAGTTTTTCGCATTGATAAAATATTTGGTCTCGAATTTTTCATCAGAGTTTGGGAAGATACATTGTGCGTACGATAAATTTTAGGGGTGTTTTAGTAATTTTACGGGATGTTACATTTATTCTGACGTCAGTACGCGAAATAAAAAGGGGTAAATGGGTAGAAAGGTAAATAGTTTGGGTAATGGATCCATTAAGGGTAAATATTTTAGATTTGATGTATTAAAGGTAAATAATTTCAAATTAGGTCTATTTTATCCTCTCTTTTTTTTAATTATAATTTTTTAGGTCTATTTTATCCTTTTTTTTTTAATTATAATTTTTTCTAACATTTCCTTTTGGTTGAATAAAACTGTATTATTAAATATATCTCTTCCAAATTTACAAGTGTTGTAAACTCAACAACAGAAATAAACCAACCTCAACATAAAACTCAACGCAACAAGAGGTAAAATCTAACTACATATGGTCAACTAGACAATTTACAAATATGTTAGTGTATTAATTTATGTAGCATTAATAAAAATTCAATAGTCAATATAATTTTTTTATATATATTCTGAATATTTTAATTTGCTAATTATTGTGATTGATAGTAATTTTAAAATAATATATATATTCGTTTCTTTGTCTCAATTTATGCGGCATAAATAAAACTCTACCAATTAGTTAAACTTTTTTTTTAAAAAAAATAATATATATTGGTTCCTTTGTCTTAATTTATGCGGCATAAATAGAATCCTAACAATTAGTTAAACTTTTTTTTTATATATTCAAAATACTTTAAGTTGTTAATTATTGAAATTTACGTTACAACTTTATATTATTTTCAAATATTATATGTTACTTTCTCTATCCCATTTTATACAACACCGATAGAATTTCAAGACTCAATCAATTTTTTTAGATGTCTTTTAAATAGTTAAAAAAAATTATATATCATGATAATACTACAAAGTATATGCACAACTGTCTTCCTCTCTTCGTCTTTCTCTTTCAGAATTGTGAACTAACCTCTTCCTTTTGAAATTCCTATTTTAGTGGGATTTCGTACTTAAGTCTTATATATATATACGGGTCACGGGAACCCATGGTTATCCGACTAAATTTGGTATATTACTTGTATAATTCTTAAAGAATATAATAAATACTAGCTAAAGGAACTCATTCTCAAAATGACAAGTTGGTTCACTGGTTCAAGGGCTCTTTGTCAACATGAAGGTTAGGGGTTCGCTCCTAGCCAACAAAGATATGATGAAAAAAGAAAAAGCACAGATTCCATATTTGAAGTTACTTTATTATTAGAATAATGATTGCATATAAATACATGAATGATAACTGAAAAAGCTGAAGAAAAGGAGTAAAATAAGCTATGATTATCTCCAATAGCTAAAGCCTAAAAAATAGGAACAAACTAATCAGATTTTGCACGATATTGCAGTTGATTTATTTGAACTTAATCCTACTTTTAAGCTTATATTTTTAGATACAACTAATCTCCAGCTTTTGAGGCACTACTTTCAATACTCCTTGACTCAAGAGTAGCAACACCAAGTCTTTTTCTGAGAAACTCAAATCTTGCTCTAGGTAGAGCCATAGTTAAAATGTCAGCATCCTAAAAATCAGTTTTGCAATGCATTAAGGCTATGTCTCCATTCTATTGTACCTCCCTCGAGAAATAAAGCTTGATCTTGAAATGTTTAGTCTTTTCATGTGAAATAAAATTATTTGCAATTGAAATTGCAGCTTGATTATCAACAAAGATTTCAGTGCTCTTCTTTTTCTCTATATACAAATCTGCCAGCAACTTTTGAATCCAAAGAGATTAATTCACAGCTGACGCAGTTGCAATGTACTTCGCTTCAGTTGTAGATTGAGCTACTATGTCTTGTTTCCTTGAACACCAAGAGAACATTCCAGAGCCAAAATTAAAATAGTAACCAGAGGTGCTTCTTATATCATCTAAGCTACCTACCCAATCACTATCAGAAAATCCAAGAAACTAAAAACCTGACATTTTTTTGAACATTATGTCAAAATTTGCAGTACCTTTGACATATCTAAGCACACATTTAGATGCTTGAAAATGAATTTCACTAGCATAATGCATATACCTTGAAAGTAAACTCACAACATAAAGAATATTTGGCCTCTTTTTAGTCCAGTATATTAGACAACTTATCAGGCTCCTATAAAGTCCTTCATCAACTTTTTTAGCTCGTTCTTTGCAAAACTTCTCCTTTTGATTCACAAGAGTTATTGTAGACTTGTATTCTTCCATTTT
>DF371525.1:0-10907 GCA_000787875.1 Solanum virginianum
TCATGACCCAAGCATAGGGTATAGACATGACACAGCGAATGGGGAACCTCAAGGAAACCCAAAAAAGCCTCTTAACTTATCATTACACATCATTGGCCGAGAAAGCACATAAACGACTTAAAGTGTAAGAATAGGGTAAAAGGGCTAAGGGGAAAGCTTGCATAATATCATAATCAAGAGACAAAGAGTTAAAGCTTATATCATAGATATATAACATGTCCAACAAACATCTCTAATAAATAAATAAGAGCAGGGGCTAAGACAAAGCAACCAGGCTCACCCTCATAGTCAAATAGAAAATAAAGAAGAGTGTCTCAATACATAATAAGAGAAACAAAGACTAAGGTTGCCAAAGTAGATGACTCATAAACTAGCTTGAGTAGTACCCAACTAGCCATGTGGAGGAGGAGGATGATCAATTTGGGTACCGATTCCTACATGGTGGCATTATGTAGGCAAGAGTATGCATTAGTACATTTAAATGTACTAAGTATGTAGGATGCAATCCAACAAAGGATAGCTATCATAATCAAAACAGATATCAATATGTAATAGGCATAATATAACAATATAACATGTATGATCAATGCATAAGTAAAACATGCACAAGTAACTCATGCTCATATAGGATATCATATATGTACAAGAGACCAAGATAGATTTCCAAACTACTAACCCTTTGGTAGGTTAGTGATGATATCACCCATCACCCTGGTGTGTGATTACAAACACCTAATCTAGGTTAATGGTAATTTCACCTATTACCCTGGTGTGTGAGGTACAAACCCCTCATCTAGGTTAGTGGAAATCTCACGTACCACCCTTGTGTTTGAGATACTAACCCCTCAACTAGGTTATCGGGGCTCTTAGTCCCCCCAAATCATGCATGGTCTAATGTAACACTTTATATAAATTATCTCTTATGCATAAGCTCATTTAATCATCATAACATCAATAATATCATACCCCACGCTTTCGACCTTCAAATCCTCAAGAAACAATATCCAAAAATTTTATCAAACACTTAAAGTGTGTATAATGCTAGTACAAAACCATCTAATCTTATAATAGATCCAAGATTTATAGCTCAAAACATAGCAAAATAGTCACAACTTTACATAGTTTTAACATAGTTCATAGACTTGTTCATACTAGTAAACCCAATAGAAAAATAAACTTTAAATCATACTAATTGAGTAGAAAGGAGGTCAGGGCACCATGGGTGGAAGAACCGAATGGCTAAAACCTGCATACCTTAGCTTTGAGGAAGCTCTTGATGAAGATTGAAAATTGAGGCTTGAAAAAAATCCTTAGTTTCGAATGAAGATTTTGAGACTTGAATTTGGGAGTGAAAATTATGACTAAGTGTTTGTGAAGATATTGAAGAATTTTTTAGGATTATTTGAGCATGAAATATGACTAAGTATAGGTAAAAGCATGATTCAGAACACTTAGGCCCAAGATCAAAAAGCCTTGGATCAAGATAAAAATCATTGGAAACAAAATACACAGGTCCGCATCTGGTCTATAATGAGGACCTATTGTGGAGGCAAAATTAATACATGTCTGTGATAGCTGCGAGTCGCGACACTATCGCGGATCGATTCTAAATAAGAAAAATTATGAAAAATGAAATTGCTAATCGTTTACTCTTAAATCAGGGTGAGACCTTTCTCCCACTAATTTTGACCCTCTGAAAAAGAATATAAAGTCAGATTTTAGATATCGCGCATCGATTTTGAGATATATGGAATTTAACATTCTGGGTATTCTGAGGCACCTTTTCGAGCACTTTTTGGGGTCATTTCAATATCTTTCCCTTGGGAACATCTATCCTCGAATGTAAAAGAGATGTACAAGACAAGAGTGATCATAAACAAATCAGCTCCAATATGCAACATTACATCTAAAACACCATTTTCAAAATCTCAACATAATTGTAAAATCATCATAAATTTGCCAACTTAAACATGAATGCATATGAATGATATAGGGGTTGAACCATAAGATATGAAATCACCTAGGGGCTTAGAGTTAGTACCTTAGGCTTGAGTGGAGTGGAAGATATAAGGATACCACATTCATATGTCTGTTTTGGCCTCCCAAGTAGCAATTTTGATTTGTTGGTTCCTCCAATGGACCTTAACAGATGCCACCTCCTTGTTCCTCAATCTCTTTACTTACTTATCCAAAATCTTAATCGAAATCTCCTCATAAGTCAAGTTATCCATAGCAACACCCACATAATCAAGAGGCAAAATAGCATTAGGATCATCAACACATTTTTTTCAACATAGAGACATGGAACACCAGATGAACCAAATTCATTTCACTAGGCAACTTCAACTCATAAGGTACCTTGCAAACCCTCTTTATCACCTCATAAGGACCAACATATCTTTGAATCAACTTTCCCTTTTTACAAAAATGGACCACACTTTCATTGGAGAAACGTTCAAATAAACCTAATCACCCACTTTGAATTCAAGGTCTCTTCTTCTCACATCGGCATAGGATTTTTGATGACTTTGGACACTTTTCAACCTTTTCCTAATCATCCTAACCTTCTCAAAATCCTTAATAACTAGATACAGTCCTAATAAAGCCACCTCTCCAAACTCAAACCAACCAACTAGTGATCTCTAACGTCTCCCAAAAAGAGCCTGAAAAAGAGCCATACCGATGCTAGAATTATAGCTATTGTTGTATGCAAACTCAATCAAAGGAAGATGGTCATCCCAAATACCCTTATGCTCTAAGACACAATCCCTAAGCATATCCTCAAGTGTTTGAATGGTTATTTTGGCTCGGCCATACGTTTGAGGCTGAAAGGTCGTACTAACATGAAATTTTGCATAAAGACCCTTTTGAAAAGGCAACCAAAATTATGAAGTGAATTGTGTACCATGATCTAATATGATGGACAAAGGAATCCCATGTAACCTCACTAATCATAGATGTATAACCTTGCATTCTCTTCAGCCCCATATGTGGTCTTAACTAGTAGAAAGTGAGCAAATTTTGTCATCCTATCAACCACAACCCAAATGGAAACAAAACCTTACCTATTCTTGGTTAACCCAACCACAAAATCCATAGTAATCACCTCCTACTTCCAAGTAGGAATCTCTATGTCTTGGGTTAGGCCACCCAACCTTTGATGCTCGGCTTTGACTTGTTGAAGACTATGGTAATTGGAAACGAATTTGGCAATGTCTCTCTTCGTGTCACCCCAACAATACATATCTCTCAAATCACTATACATTTTGTTGGAACTGGGGTGGATAGAATAAGAAGAATTATGAGCCTCATTAAGGATTTTCTCCCTCAAACCACCAACACAAGGTAAACACAACCTACCTTGGAACCTAAGGGCACCATCTCCCCCTTGGGAGAAAATCTCTACTTTTCCCTTAATCACCAAGGCCTTCAATTCAAGAAAGGAGGAGTCAAGGTCTTGTTTTGCTATCACCTCATCAAACAATGAAGAGTTAGACCCCTCAACAACAACAACCCTATCATCACTAACCTCTTCCACCTGAGAGATAACTAAACAAAAGTACAAGGGCAAGTGTATATCCAAAGTGTCAAATGCCTCCGTTCAGGGTTCTGACTCAAATTATAACGTTTACTTTCCTCATATACCAACCTCTTCCAATCGAACCCTTAATCTAGCCAATTGATGCACCTCCCTAGCTATTTCCTTACCAACCCCATAAACATAAGCTAGGCTACCCATAGACACCCTACTCAAAGCATCCACCACAATATTTGCCTTACTTGATTGATAGTGCACACTCATATCATAGTCTTTATGAAGTTCTAACCATCTCCTTTGCCTCATGTTGAGATCTTTTTGAGTAAAGACATATTGGAGGCTCTTATGATCGGTGAACACATCCACATGCACCCCATACAAGTAGTGACACCAAATCTATAATGTAAACACAATGACGACTAACTCAAGATCATGGGTAGGGTAGTTTGTTTCATTACCGTGAGTTGTCTAGAAGCATAAGCTTTGACCTTAACATTTTGCATCAACACATAACCGAATCCAACCTAGGGAGCATCACAATACATAACAAATCCCTCAAGTCCATCCTTTAGTGATAATATAAGAGCGGACACAAGCTTGTCTTTCAATATTTGGAAGCTCCTCTCATACTTATTGGTCAATACAAATTTAACCTTCTTTTGAGTCAATTTTGTCATAGGGGAAGCAATGGAGGAGAACCCATTCACAAACCTTCTATAATGCCCCGTCAGCCCAAAAAGGTCCTAATATCTGATGGGTTCAATGGTCTATGTCAATTTCTAATCACATCAGCTTTCTTAGGATACACCTTAATACCATCCTCCAATACCACATGACCCAAGAATGCAACCTCTTTCAACCAAAATTCACACTTTTCATATTTGGCATACAATCTCTCCTCCCTCAATCTTTACAACAGAACCTTCAAATGCCCCATCTGCTTCTCCCTACTATGTGAATAGATCAATAAATCATCAATGAAGACCATAAAAAAGGAATCAAGGTAGGGTTCGAAGACCCTTGTCATTAGGTCCATGAAGATGGTTGGTGCATTGGTCAGCCCAAATGACATCACAACAAACTCATAATGCTTATATCTAGTCCAGAAAGTCATATTGGGAATATCACACTCTCGTACCCTCACTTGATATACCCGGACCAAAGATTAATCTTAGAGAAAAAGCTAACCCTTACAATTGGTCAACAAATCATCAGTCCTTGGATGAGGATATCTATTCTTTATAGTGACCCTATTGAGTTACTGGTAGTCAATGCACATTCTAAGCGATAAATCCTTAGAAGAGGATATCTATTCTTTATAGTGACCTTATTGAGTTCTTGGTAGTCAGTATACATCCTAAGGGACCCATCCTTCTTATTTACAAACAACACCGGTACATCTCAAGGTGATTGGCTAGGTCTAGTAAATCCCTTCTCCAACAAATCTTTCAATTGTTCTTTTAACTCCTTTAACTCCACAGGACTATATGGTAAGAGGGAATGGCAATAGGTTGATTATCAGGGAGGATGTCTATACCAAAATCTATTATCCTTTCAGGAGGAACATCGAAAGGTCATTCGGAAGGACATCAAGAAACTCATTTACAAACGGAACCGACTCTATGGAAGGACTTTGGAATCCATATCTTTAACTCTCACTGGATGGCAAAAACACTCTAGAGATCAACATATGGGCTTTAATGCAAGAAATGAATCTTCCCTTGACCAGCACATATTTACTTTCCCAATCAAGGGTAGGTTCATTTGGAAATTAGAATTTGACCCTACGGGTTCTACAGTCAATAGTAACATAGTAGGCATCCAACCAATTCATCCCAAGAATGACATCAAAATCTACCATGTCTAATTCAACAAGATCACAAGGCAACAACTTATGCAAAATGCAAATTGGACAACTTCTATAAACTTTCCTAGCAATAATAGAGCCACCAAAAAGATTAGACACTTCATATGACTCATGCAACAACTTAAGGTCAACATGGAACTTTTTAGCAACATAAAGGGTAACAAAGGATAGAGTGGCACCCAGATCAATCAAAGCATATACATCAAAGTAAAAGATTTTCAACATATCAATAACAACATTGGGAACCTCACTAATTACTTACCTTCCATGTAGAGCATAAAACTAATCGTGCCTTAGGGCACCACCTTGAGGACCATATCTACCTAATGGAACCACATTTCCAACCTGGCCCTTGGCTCAGTTTCTTGGACAATCTATCATCTTGTGACCAAGATCCCCACATTCATAGCATGCATTGGAACCCTTCAAAACATGGGCCTCTATGACCCTCTCCAATTTTAGGAAGCCATGCCACCAACACCTTGAGGCCTAGGAAAGTCATTGGAAAAGCCCCTATTAGTAGCATGATAAGACCCTTGGCCTTGATGGAATTGGACACCCCTTTGGAACTTACCACCAAGATGGGCCATCTTGGCCTCAAGCCCTCTTCTCTTCCTCAATTTCTCCTCCTCCATTTACTTGGCATAGGTTATCAACCGAGACATGTCCATGTTACTAATTACCATGGTGGACCAGCACTCTTTACTTATCAAGTCAGAGACCCCCATCATGAACTTATTCATCTAAGATCTAGGATTGGCCACCAAATGAGGAGCATACTTTGAAAGTTTATTAAACATGAGGGCATACTCCCTCACACTCATAGCACCTTGTTTCAAGTGTATGAACTATACCATCTTAGCTTCCCTAAGCTCAAGAGGGAAAAATCAATTAAGGAAAGCTAATTTAAACACCTCTCAAAGCACCATATTAACAATTCCCTTCTCTCCCATCCATTGGTCATATCATATTTAGTCTACCCCTTTGAGTTAGTACACTACCAATTCTGCTTTTTCATTTGGTCAAACACCCATGATATAAAAGATCTTGTAGATCTCATCAATGAACTCTTATGGATCTTCATCCACCTTTGATCCATAGGACACTGGAGAATTCATCCTCATGAAGTCCCCTACCCTAACTTCCAGGGTAGTAGCATGAGAGGGTTGAGCCACTTGATTGACTTGGTTGGCCATAACTTGGGCAAGCATAGTAAGAGTATCTCAGAGCTCACTATTGGTAGGTTGCTCCTCGGGAGTTTGTACCCTTCTTCCTAGAGTGTTTGGCCTAATCTAGCATAGCAAAGAATAATCATTAGGGAGAAAAATCACCATAACTCCATAGCATAACTTAGAACATGAAGAAGAGAAACATTTCCTAAGACGTCTCATAGCCTCCTATTCATAGTTATAGCGCGTTTCATAATCATGAATAGGATTCCAATCGATGTGGTGTGTTGGACTGCAAGGATCTATCAACCTAGTGCTTTGGTACCAATTTTGTCATAACCCAAGCATAGGGCCTAGAAGTGATATAGTGAATGGAGAACCCTAAGGAACCCTAAACAAGCCTCTCAACTTGTCATTACACAACATTCATTGCAAAAGCACATAAATGATATAAAGTGTAAGAATAGGGGCAAAGGGGCTAAGGGGAAAGCTTGCATAATATTATAGTCAAGAGATAAAGAGTAAAAGCTCATATAATAGATGCATAACATGTCCAAAAAATACCTTTAATACATAGATAAGAGCGGGGGCCAAGATAAACCCACCGAACCCACCCTCATAGTTAAATAGGGAATAAAGAAGAGTGTCTCAATACATAATAAGAGAAACATAGACTAAGGTCCCCAAAGTAGAGCACTCACCAACTAGCTTGCGTAGTACCGAAATAGCCCTATGAAAGAGGAGGATGATCAACATGGGCAATGGTTCCTACATGGTGACATCATGTAGGCAAAAGTATGCATTAGTATGTTTGAATGTACGAAGTATGTAGAATGCAATGCAACAAGGGATATCCATCATAATAAAAATATATATCAATAGGAAATAGGAATAATACAACAACATGGCATGTATGATCAATGCATAAGTGAAACATGCTCGAATAACACATGCTCATATTGGATATCATATGTTTAAAAGATACCAAGCTAGATTTCCAAAGTATAAACCCCTTTATAGGTTAGTGATGATATAACCCATCACTCTGTGTGTGAGGTACAAACCCATTATCTAGGTTAGTGATAATTACACCTATCACCCAATTGTGTGAGGTACATATCCCTCATCTAGGATAGTGGCAATCTAACCTACTACCCTGGTGTTTGATATACTAACCCCTCAACTTGGTTATCTAGGCTCTTAGTCCCCCTGGACCAAGAATGGTATAATGCAACACTTTATATAGATTATATCATATGCATGAGCTTATTTTATCATCATAACATCAATCATATCTCATGCATTGGACCTTCAATTCCTCAAGAAACAATATCTGGACATTTTATCAAACACTTCCAACACCCAAAATGAAATCATGAGGTATAGAGATAAAATCATGCAAAAAACTTCATTGTAAAACCATAAATCAACACCTTCCAACACCCGCAAGTAATATACATCAAAACCCCTCATAAAATTTTACAATAGATCCACGATTTATAACTCAAAGCATAGAATAACAGTCACAACTTTACATAGCTTTAACACAGTTCATAGACATGTTCATACTAGTAAACCCAATTGAAAAATCAACTTTAAATCATAAAAATTGAGTAGAAAGGAGGTTAGGGAACCATGGGTGGAAGAATATAATGGCTAAAACTTACATACCTTAGCTTTGAGGAAGCTCTTGATGAAAAATAAAAATGGAGGCTTGAAGGTTAAAGAAAATTCTTAGTTCCGGATGAGGGTTTTGAAATTTAAATTTGGGATTGAAAAATATGGCTAAGTTTTTAAGAGATATTGGGGAATGTGTAGGATGATATGAGTGTTAAATATGACTTAGTATAGGTAAAAACACATTTGGGAAGACTCAGGTTCAAGACCCAAAAGCCTTGAACCGAGATAAAAGAACACTGGTAACAAAATACATAGGTCCGCATCTTGTCCGCGATGTGAACCTACCACAGAGGAAAAATTAATACATGTCTATGATAGTTGTACATCGCGGCACTATTGCCGATCAATTATGGATAATAAAAATTATGAAAAGTGAAATTGCTAATCGTTTACTCTTAAATCATGGTTAGATCCTTTACGAAAAATTATGAAAAATAAAATTATTAATCATTTGATTTTAAATTACAAAATTTAAAATTCCTAATTTTGACCCCAGAAAAAGAATATGAAGTAGGATTTTTGATATTGTGCATGAATTTTGAGATATATAAAATTTCAAATTTTGAGCATTCCGAGGCACCTTTCCGGGCACTTTTTGGGGTCGTTTTACATTTAGTAGATCATCAATAACTCAAGAACCCTAAACTAAACATTTTATGAAATACTTGGTGGGTGTGTACTGCTAGTTCAAAATCATGCAATTCAAGAGTGAAATCTTGAAAGAAAACATAATGTAAATCAACCTACCAATAATTGGTAACACCCTCATGAAATATACATTGAAATTCTTCATCAAATCTTAAAGTAAATCATAGATTCATAGCTTAAAAATGCTTAAACAGTCACACTTTTACAAAACGCCAACATAGTTCATAATCAATTCATAATAAGAAATACCCATAGATAAATCAACTTGAAATCATGCAATCTAGTTTGAAAAGAAGGTTGGGCATCATGGGTGAAGGGAACCAATGGTTGAAACCCACATACCTCAACTTTGGAGAATTCCTTGATGGAAATTTTATTGAGAACTTGAAGCTTGAATGAATTCCTTAAGATCCATAATGTGTTTGAGAAACTTGATTTTGAGTGAAATATTGGGCTAAGTGTTTGACAAGGTTTTGGGTAATGTCCTGAATGATATCAGGTTCAAAAATGACTAAGTACAGGTTCTTTTACAGATAGGGAGGCTTAGGCCCAAGACACAAAGGCCTTGGACCGAAATAAGAAATTGGAGGAAAAATAACACGGATCCCCACCCAGGACGCGTCGTGCCAGGGGCGCGGATCAACACTAGATAAGCAATTTTTGAAAAACAAAATTTTGATACGGTCGCTCTAAAATTGGGGTTAGACCCATTTCTCACTTAATTTTTTCCCTGATCAAGATTATGAAGTCTAATTTTTGATATCACGCATGAATTTTGAGATATATGGTAATTATAATTATGAGCATTTCTGAGGCCCATTTTCGGGCACTTTTTGGGGTTGTTTCATGAATACTCTGCTGGGATAGTCTTTGGTAAGATTGTCATAACCTTTTATTTTGCAATCTTACTAATGTATAGTGGCATTAGAAAGAAGACTCATTGACATTTTATAGGATAGGTCATGCGCCACCTAATCTTAAATATGCTAAAAGTTATGGTCCTTTTTTTGCCTGAACTAATAAAAAAACTTAGTAAGAATTCTTTGAACTTAGGCTTGCTATTAGAGGTCCCTTAGGATCCTAAACCATATTTGATAGATTTACTAAACTTAGTAAAGGACCTAAACATGTAAGTACAAATTAGAGAACATCAAGTTCAAACTTAAATACATATAGATAAGTATTCAGGTCTTTACATAGAAGTTGATGGGTGTTACATAAAAGTTATTCAACATTTGTTTTTATCAATATCAAAAAAAGGGAACAGAAAACATGACATTAGGGACATAATATTATTTCTATGATAATTGGGCTAGCACAGTTGAGTAAATTTTTTTACTTAAGTTTTTTGTTACAATAAATTGGTTAAAATATTTTATTTTTTGGATACTTGGAAAAAACATTGACATTTTCATTATAAGAAATAAAAAGAATGTGAAATACATAAATAATCTATTTAAGTTATAATGGTTAGATTGACACTCTAATTGACTCAACAACTATATAAATCTTCTATGGCTGCATACTTGACAAGGCTGAATCAAAAATATGTACTCTTTGAGTGGATCGAAAAGAGTGAGGAGAGCTTGCAAGGGATCAAGACCTATTTGACTATAGCTCCAATACACACATTGTCATTTGAAGATAAAAATAGCTCCAATACATACATTATCATTTGAAGATAAGAATTTTATTATTAATTGATATTTCACATTCAGATTTGGGTATTGTGTTGATGCATGATAAGAATGACATAGCTTATGCCTCCTAACATTTAAAGGTTCATGAAAGAAACTATCCAACGCATAACATCGAGTTGGCAGCGATTGTGTTTACCCTCAATATTTGGCAACAATATCTTTATGGTGTTAAGTGTGAAGTGGTTACTAATCATCATAGTCTACAATATGTGTTTACTCAGGATGACTTGAATTCGAGACATTAATGGTAGATGGAGTTACTTAAGGATTAGGATATCACCATTCAATATCATCCATATAAGGCT
>DF371524.1:2966-13875 GCA_000787875.1 Solanum virginianum
AAGGAGCTCTAACCACCTTCTTTGTCTCAAGTTAAAATCTTTTTGGGTGAAAAAATATTGGAGACTCTTGTGGTCGGTAAACACATCAACATAAACACCATACAAGTAGTGATGCCAAATTTTCAAAGCAAACACCACTGCTGCCAATTCAAGATCATGGGTGGGATAATTCTTCTCATACACCTTAAATTGTCTAGAGGCATATGCTATCATCTTACCACTTTGCATCAAAACAAATCCTAAACTAATTCTTGAGGCATCATAATATACAACAAATCCTTCTGACCCTCCTGGTAGAGCCAAGATAGGAGCAGAGATAAGCTTATCTTTTAAAGTTTGGAAACTCTTTTCACACTCATCGGTCCACACAAATTTTGCCTTCTTATATGTCAACTTAGTCATAGAAGAAGCAATTGAAGAGAAATCATTTACAAACCTCCGGTAATAACCCACCAATCCCAAGAAACTTCTAATGTCCAATGGAGTCAAAGGTCTAGGCCAATTTCTAATCACCTCCATCTTCTTAGGATCCACCTTAATGCCATCACCCGACACCACATGCCCTAGAAAAGCAACCTCTTTTAACCAATACTCATATTTTTCATATTTAGCATACAACCACTACTCCCTTAAGATTTGCAACACTACCCTTAAATGATTCATATGCTCCTCCTCACTATGGGAATAAGTCAAGATATCATCAATAAAAAATCCATAAACAAGTCAAGGTAGGGCTTAAAGACCCTATTTGTGAGATCCATAAATATAGTCGGTGCATTAGTTAACCCAAAGGATGTAACCACAAACTCAAAGTACCCATATCTAGTTCGAAAAATCATCTTGGGAATGTCACATTCCCTCCCTTTCACTTGGTGATACCCAGACCGAAGATCAATCTTAGAAAATTGACTAGCTCCTTGAAGTTGATCAAAAAGGTCATCAATCTTTGGTAGGGAGTACTAGTTCTTTATAGTGACTCTATTAAGTTGCCGGTAATCATTCTAAGAGAACCATCCTTTTTCTTCACAAATAACACCGGTGCACCCCAAGGTGACTTACTAGGTTTTATAAAACCCTTCTCTAACAAATCCCTCAATTGCTCCTTTAACTCTTTCAAATCCACCGAGGCTATACGGTAAAGGGGAATAGAAATAAGTTGAGTATCAGGAAGGAGGTCTATACCAAATTCTATTTTTCCCTTTCGAGAAGAACACTGGAAAGCTCATCGGGAAAGAAATAAAGAAACTCATTAACCACCTGAACCAACTCAATAGGAAGGACTTTGGAATCAACATCCCTAACCTTCACAAGATGATAGAGATAACCCTTAGAAATCAACTTTTGGGCTTTAAGGCAAGAAATGAATCTACCCTTCACAACCATATCACGACTTTCCCACTCAAGGACAGGCTCATTAGGGAATTGAAATTTAACCCTATAGGTTCTACAATCAATAAAATAATAAGATGCATGCAACCAATCCATCCCAAGAATGACATCAAAATCCACAATATCTAATTCAACAAGATCACAAGGCAAGATTTTATGCAAAATGAAATGGGAGAATTTCTATAGACTCTTGTAGCTACAATGGACTCACCAATGGGGGTAGACACTTCATAAGGTCACACAACAATTTGGGACTAACATAAAGCTTTTTAGCAATAAAAGGAGTAAAGATATATGGACCAATGCATTAGGTTGATGGTTTAAGCTATCGGCTGGCTGGAAGGCATTCTATGCCTATTCTTAGGGTCGGGATAGCTATATCCTCATGGTGGAGTATTTGACAAAGGCTACCACTTCCACTAAAAAGTCCACTAATCTATAGGATTTTTTGTGGACTTTTATGATAATTTTATTTATTATATTTTTATTGTAGTATTTTTATATTTGCTTATTATATGTTATATTTATTTGTTATCTTAATGATTACTTATTATATTGATTTATTTAGGCTTGGTCTTTTGAAGCCATTCTTTACATACAAAAAATATTTAAAGAGTTTGACGAGGAAGTATCTTCTCCAAGACATCTTCGATGGTTAGCGATGCCCAACAATGGTAAAGTCGATGCTTACAAACTCTTTGATCCCCTAAAGGATGAGGTAAGTATTATAACAATTATTGTCTTCTCACTTTAACAACTATTGTCTTCTCACATTAATAGTTGTTGTAATTTATTAACAACCACTATCTTCTCACTTTAACAGTTGTTATAATTTATTCATATTTTAGTATATTTTTAAGATACTTTTCTTTAATTTGTAGATTATTTATCCATGGTTAATCCTTACCGAATTGAGAAAGAGATGGACTTTTGGACTATATTTGTGCTACTCGATGAAAAAGAAGATGACCCAAAGGTTGTGAAGTTGGTGGAAGATTTGGCCAGAGTAACAACCATTAAAAGATATTTTCCTGTGGATGATGGTTCTGCGGTAGGTGTTGATACTGCTGTTGGGGCAGGTGTTGGTATTGTTGGGGGAGGTATAGATGTTGTTGGTGAAGCTGCTGATGAAACTGTTGTTGGGGAAACAACAATTACTGCTGAGAGAGGAATATTTTCTCCTATTGGTGGAGGTGATTTTGGAACTCCATTCGCTATTGGTAGATTTGGAGATCTTGGTGCTGGTCCTTCTAAGGTACCTGGTGGTGTTTATAGTTGTGAAAAGTGCAATGATAGGATAAATTGGATGATGGCAAAGATGTAGTCATTTGAGTGAACCAGGAATACCACGATGTCTTAAAGAGGTGCCATTTCATCATTAAGGGTGGTGTCGCCATATACTCCTATCTAGGAGCAAAAAATGCAGAGACAAGTTTCCAAAGCACTCATAAGCATCAGGAAGGGGGTAACAACTACTACAAAGGAGAAGCAACCAACAGTTGTTAAGGAGGAGCATTAACCAATAACTGCTATAGAGGAGTAGCAACTAGCAGATGCTATAAATGAGCAATAACCAATAGATGGTACGAAGGAGCAACAATTAGAAGATGCTATAAAGGAGCAATAACCACAGATGTGCAGTGAAGAGAGATTAATGGATTGGTGATTTTATATGTTTGTATTATTTTGGGATGATGATATTCAAAATTTGGATGATGTTCATTTAAAGCTTGGATGATGGGTAAATTTAATGTTTGGATGATAGGTATTTTATTATTTTCTAGACTTTTTGGGGATGTTGATGATGGATAGTCTTTTTATGAAGATGGGTATTTTCTTATTTTTTTACTTTTTTGGGGGTTTAATAATAGATGTATTTTATGTTATAGACATATCTCCTTTGATGCTGATATGTTAGATGTTGTGTTGATTATTAAAGTCTAATGATCGTAACATTTGTTGTGAATATACTCAGAAAGTCAGCATCTTGTTGAGGCTATTCTTATACCTGCTGTGAAATGACTCAACAAGTCATCTAGTTGTTCGGAGAATCTTACCATTTGCTGTGAATTTACTCAGCAAGTCAGCATCTTGCTGAGGCTACCCTTATACCAGCTATGAAATGACTTAGCAAGTCATCTAGTTGCTAGGAGAATCTTACATTTGCTATGAATTTACTCAACAAGTCAACCACTTGCTGAGGCTATCGTTGTACCTGCTATGAAGTGACTTAGAAAGTCATCCAGCTGCTGGGAGAATCTTACTATTTGCTATAAATTTACTCAATAAGTCAGTATCTTGCTAAAGCTATCTGTATAGCTACTATGAAATGACTCATCAAGCCATCTAGTTGCTAGGAGAATCTTAACATTTGCTATGAATTTACTCAACAAGTCAGCATCTTGTTGGATTTCTATTAGCAATTGTTGAACTTTAC
This sequence comes from Solanum virginianum, assembly GCA_000787875.1. NCBI lineage: Eukaryota > Viridiplantae > Streptophyta > Magnoliopsida > Solanales > Solanaceae > Solanum > Solanum virginianum. The sequence goes on from DF371524.1 coordinate 6,793, forward strand.
ATAGCAAGTCACATGGTTGTATAGCATTTGCTGAACTATTCTATAGCAAAGTAGTTAGTTGCTATAGCAAAATGACTATAAGTTTATGGTATCAATCATATGTAGTGATAAATTGATTTATTTTAGTCCAATTTAAGATTAAAAGCTAGATTCAGTAGTGATCTTATACATTGAGGTAGTAATTAGACAAGTAATATACAATCTATTGAGTAATTGCATATGCAAGTGATGGTAAATAAGTAAATTGATAAATTGATTATTAGTTGGTTGTATCAATATATCATATAACATATGAGGTGGTGTTAGTCCAATCTTGGTTAAAATGCTAGAAACAATAATGATCTTATACACTGAGATAGTAATTTCACAAGTAATAGGATTTTAGTTATTGATCACAGTTATTTTAGTTGATATTGTCATTAATTAGTTCATTTGATCGTAGTTGGGGGTCAGTATAGTGTTAGTCCAATTTAAAACTAGAAATAAGTCGATGCGAAAGATTTTGTTTGAATTTGTTATAGCAAGTTGGCTAGTTGTTGAACTTGTTCTAGTAATTACTGCAAAATATCTTACCAAGTTAGACAATTGTTGGATTTCTATTAGCAATTGTTGTATTTATCTAGCATTTGCTAAACTCTTATATAACAGGGTAATTAGTTGCTATAGAAAATTGACTATTAGTTATTATAGCAGTTGCTGTAAATTAGTTTAAAAATTGCTATAAAATTCATAGCAATTGCTGAAAAGCTCTGTAGCAATTACTGTAAACAATATAACTATTTTTGTAAATTGTGTAGCAATTGCTGTAAAAGTAGTAACAATTGTTGTAAACTATTGTAATAATTAAAATATGTAATTTGTTAATACCTGAAGCATTCAATGAAAAATGTATTCAAACAACAATAATACTGACATATTAAATAACAACATTTGTTGATTGTACAAATAACAACAATAAAATTAAAATGTAAAATCAAACAAGTTCACAAATACCAAATAAAAGTGAGTGTTATTATGAAACATTTTGCTCCGAGTATGTAGTTCTCTTGTGCCTAACCCTTTTGCATATGGAATATTTGTTCTTTTTGCTTGGAAATGATTGTCCGATACTTGGCTGCCTCTTCTTTGCCCTTCTTCCCACCTTTCCTAGCACAACATATGAAGGAAGTATTTCCCTTTCTAAAATCTCCCTAGGAACTTCCCAAAATTCTTCAGATGGCACGGGTTTAATTTCCTCCATGTATGTAAAAAGGTATGTCTCTACCTTATAATATTCAAAAGAATACTATAATTTCCTCCAAAATCAGAGTGTGATGGAACTCACCTAACCCTCCAAGGAGAGTCAGCCCAAAACCTAAATAACTAAACAATGAAGATAAAAGCGGAAGATAAAAGTCTAAATAATATAGATAAGTGGAAGGAAACAAACTACAACTATCCCAACGACTGTTATCACATGTACAAACCTCTATGGGTGGAATACTCGAATAAAACACAAGGCATAGTGTTTGTTCCTCAAATAGAACCAAAACATAAAGTGGGATCCTCAAGGCCTGCGGAAGATATAAGCAGCTACCTTGCAAGAAATATGGAAGCTCGATCTAACAAGAAGAAAGTCTAGTAAGATGGATTGGGCTCACAACCCACAAAAATGTAGCTAGCGGTGAACACCCAAATAATGGAGTACTCAACAAATGGAACTAACCTAAGGTAAAGCAATGAAAAACATAAGTATCTCCTTAAACCCCAATCACATTCTGCCGAACTACAATCCTGCATTCAAAAAAGTCCCAGCACAATATAATTTATAGATCAAGTAATATAGATGTACTCATCTTCTAGAATAGTATCTCAACACACTAGTATATAGATGGATCCATACATATATCAAGATTAAGGATACAATAAGTACACAATCTCATAAATAATATACAACTATATCAATCAAATTTGATAATAAGATGGAGTGGATGCCACGAAATGTATAAAATGAAATCTGATGTCAAATAATCATGATACATGTTTTCCTTATGATACACATCTATTAACCATATATGTGCCTCAAATGGGAACTTATGGGGGTCTTACAAAGACTATGTATCCATGAATACCAGTGGTAAAGACCTCGGCTAATGCTCACCCATCCGGAAAAGACCTCGGACCATTGGCATATTACTTCAGCTCGAACGGTAGAAACTTCGACCACCAATCCAGTTGTTACATTACTCACAACTTGATTGTAGCCATCATAAGTATCAATGCACAAATAATAATAGATGTAAGGTGCATGATCACACTTATATTATAATATCATCAATCAAAATGATCTCATTATCTCAATGCCATCAATATCCAAATGTCATCAGTGTCTCAATATCATCAATGTCTCAATAAGATCAATATCTCAATATCAATAGTATCTCATTATCAACAATATCTCAATATCAACAATGTCTCATTATTATGAATATCTCAATATCATCATATCATAATATAAGTACCATTTCTCTATCAACACCAATTGGATCACAATATCACATAGATTACGAATTCACAATTAAATTACAACTCAATATATATAGCCATATGAACAAGTATTCAATACAAAAATTCACTATCAAGCCTATAATGATACACTTCTACCACCAATTATTCAATTTCATATACATAGGAGCATACAAAGTTCATCCATACTTAATAAAAGGTTAGAAGTCCGTTTGCCTCAAATAAAGGCTCAAAATAAAGAAGAAAACATCGCTTTTCCCCTCCTACGGTACTCCAAATCACCATAATCTATTTAAATAAAGCACCACAATTACATAATAAATCTAATGACACTAAAATCAATTAATTTGAAGAGAAAAGGTAAAATAGTAAAAAATTTCATACCGAAAAATATAGTTGGAAGTTGAAAATTTAAGGATGAAAATGTTCTACACATAATAAGGAATTCAACAGTGAAAATGGTTTAAAAAATAGAGCTAAGATGAGAAAAAAATCAATGAATTAAGTTTAGGAAGTCCATTCCGAAGAACCTCTAAATTCCACCATTAAATACCCAAATTTAGAAGTTAAAACATAAATTAATCAATGGAAATAGTTGGAACAAGTTAGGAAATAGTTACTCAATCACTTTACCTTTAAAACCTCAAAAATTCTCTCTTTAAAACGTAGTTTAAAATGTCAAAAATCAAGCTTTAAAGGACAATGCATATTTAAATATTCATAATAATCAAGCAATTCAACATATTAGGGCTTAGATCAACTTAAAATCAACAATAAAGCATAGCCCAAACTTCAATTGAATTCAATAATCAATAATATTGAAAACCCATATTTAAAAGTACATAAAATTTCATGAAACTCAAGTGAAAAGAGTTTGGGTCTTCTTAGTTGAAAGGGACCAAGAATCAATCCAACATACCTTAGATAATGAAGAAGATGCAAGAAAAAATTTGAAGAAGAATGAGCCTTCCCTTGATTCCCAAGCTTTGTTTCATAAGAGTCGTTTGAGAGAGTTCTTAAGAGTGACTTAAGAGAATTTCAAAGTGTAAGAGTGAACTTGAATGTAAGAAATAAAATATAGGTCATTTGAATGTCTTTAGGTAGCATAGAAGGTCACAAAGATCCTTAGGATAAACTATATTTATAAAAATGACATTAATGAAATGAGTAGAAAAATTGAAGTTAATGTCTCAGGGAGGGGTGGAAGGTCATTGAATCACCGTATCGTACACTTGCCCGTGGTCCAATGCTTAGAAACATTTAACTTAATGAAGGTCTGAAATGGCAATCCTCTACTTAGAAAAATTCAATGTAGGCACCTATACAGAAAGTGGTATGGACCTTACCAAGACACACGGTCCATGTGCCTCCTCCGTCCCACTACACTTAGAAATATTTCTCCACTATGAAGTTCCAAGATGGTGATCCAATACTTAGAAAATTTTCACTTCGGAACCTATATGGAAGGGCCTCACAGACAATGAAGCACCAAATGGCCCGTGAGAGGGGTTGTACCACTTGCCTTGGGCTAAAACATGTGGAGTCTCAAGCCCAAAGCTACCATACGATCCACCACATGGTCCATATGGCTTCACATAGACCGTATGGGGTTGAAGTGTGGTATGCCTTGGTCTCAAAATCGACACTAAGGCCTTCAAATCCCACACAAGGCCAAGGGCTACTTCAATGAGGCTTCACATGGTCCGTATAGCACTATACAAAACATGAAGGCCTCCATGAAGCATCACCTCGGTCAAACTTTTCGAAACCAAATTGCCAAGCTCTATTAAAGTCGTACAAAGTTTGGATCCTTACAAAAGCTATACTCAAATCCAAATAAGTACCCAAACCTTGATGTGAAGCCCTCCAAAAGTACTAAGTAAACAACGAGCTTCTGTCTGATACAATGGACACTAGGACCCCATAAGGTCTCACAATCTAACTTATATAACGTTGGGCCAGTCTTTTAGCTGTATATTTTACCTTGACCGAAATGAAGTGGACAAGCTTGGTCAGACAGTTCACCAATACCCGAAGAGTCAAAACCCTAGACAGTAGGAGGTAAGCCCACAATGAAGTCCATGGCAATACATTTCCTCTTCCACTTTAGAATGGGCATCTGCTGAAGCTCCTTACCTAGTCTCAAGTGCTCACACTTGACCTATTGACATATCAAGAACCTGGATACAAACTCTATTTGTACCCAGCCACCAATAATGCTAACTCAGATTATGGTACATCTTTGTTTCCCCTTGATGCATGAAAATCAAGCACAATCAGCCTCCTTAAGTATCAATTTGATCAAATCACACACCTTGGGCACATAGATACGACTCCCAATCCTCAAAACACAAGTAGAATCAAGCACCGCCTCTCTAGCTTCACCTCTAATCACCTTATCTCAGATAATATACAATTTCTCACCCTCAAACTGCCTCTCACGAATCTGATCCATCAAAGATGAATGGGCCTCAATAGTAATAAACACTCTTCCCTACTCTGAAATCTATAATCTCACCAACCCATTAGCCCATCTTTGAACATTTTTAGTCAACGATCCCTCCTCAACCCGGATAGCTGCCAAACTCCCCATGCTGGGGACCATTCTACTCAATGCATCAGCACTACATTGGCTTTTCTAGGGTGATAGAGAATAGTCAAGTCATACTCTTTCAGAAGCTCAATCCACTTCTTTGTCTCAAATTTAGATCTCGCTGACTAAAGATATACTGTAGTATATGATGGTTCATAAAGATCTCACAATAGACTCCATATATTTTGTGACGCCATAACTTTAACACAAAACAACCACAACCAGCTTCAAATTATGGGTAGGGTAGTTCTTTTCATGGGCCTTCAACTGTCTAGAGGCATAAGCAGTAACCTTCCCTTTTTGCATTAATACACCACCTAACCCTATTCCTGAGACATCACTATAAATAGTAAAATCAACATCATCCTCATACAATGTCAGAATATGAGTTGTAATCAACAATAACTTGATCTTTTGGAAGCTCTCTTCATTCTCATCGGACCAATGAAATACCACATTCTTCTGAGTAAGCCTGGTCAGTGGAGCTGCACTAATGGAGAAACCCTGAACAAAATAATGATAGTAACTAGTCAAGCGCACAAATCTGTGAATCTCTATAGTTGAGGTAGGCCTAGTCCAACGTCAACGACCTCAATCTTCATTGGATCAACTCAAATACCCTCCTTGGACACCACGTGCCCCAAGAATGCTACTAAACTCAACCAGAATTCGCACTTGTAGAACTTTGCATGCAACTTCTCCTCCCTGAGCCTCTAGAGTACAATCCTCAAATGCCTCACATGGTCCTCCTCAGTCTTGGAATATACCAATATATCATCGATGCACACAATCATGAATGAGTCCAGATATGAAATACTCCATTCATCAGCTCTATAAATGCAGCAGAGGCGTTAGTTAAACCTAAAGACATAACAAAGAATTCGTAGTTGCTATACTTAGTTTGGAAGGCTATCTTGGGTATATTTGATGGCCGAATATAAAGTTGATGATAACCGGACATGAAGTCTAAGTTAGAAAATAGGGCTGCTCTATGAAGTTGATCAAATAAGTCATCTATTCGTGGAAACGGGTACTTGTTCTTGACAGTCACTTTGTTCAACTCTCTGTAATCAATACACATCCTCATGGATCCATTCTTCTTCTTTACAAACAAGACTGGGGCACCCCATTGTTAAACACTAAGGCAAATAAAGCCGTTGCTCAACAGATCCTAGAGCTGCTTCTTTATTATCTTCAATTTTGCTGGAGCAATTTGATAAGGAGTGGCAGAAATGGGCTTAGTGCCTAACTCAAGGTTAATAGCAAAATCAATGTCCTGATTAGGAGGGACTCCTTGTAAATTAGTAGGAAACACATCTGGTAACTCATAAACCACAAGAATAGAATCCATAGAAGGTGACTCAATAGTAGTATCATGAATAAAAGCCAAATAAGCCAAACACCCTCGACTAATCAACTTTTGGGCCTGAATATAAGATATCACTTTACTAGGACTGGAACACTTTGAACTAGTCCACTTAATCCTCAGTCCATTTGGCATGGCAAGGGTAACAGTCTTAGCATAAAAATTAAGAATAGCATGACACAGAGATAGTTAATCCATACCCAGAGTAATATCATAATCTACCATATCCAGTATAACATATCTACCCAAGTCTCATAGCCCGCTAAAGTACAGTTCACCAATACCCGAAGAGTCAAAACCCTAGACAGTAGGAGGTAAGCCCACAATGAAGTCCATGGCAATACATTTCCTCTTCCACTTTAGAATGGGCATCTGCTGAAGCTCCTTACCTAGTCTCAAGTGCTCACACTTGACCTATTGACATGCATAGACATGGAATAACAAGGCAACTCGAACCTTAGGAGAAATAAGAAGACACATATAAATAAGTAGATGTCACGCCCAAAGTTCCGTTAAGGCAGACTGACACCCTTTTTGCCAATAAGGCTCGGGAATACTAATCTGTATTCATGCGCTTTCTATACATATTATAAGGGATTTCTTCATTCAACATGCCTTT
>DF371523.1:491-10912 GCA_000787875.1 Solanum virginianum
AATTCCCCTATAAAAGGAGCTGCTGAGCTCCTTCATCAACATCACCAAGAGAGTGTAGAAACATCACCAAGAACACCAAGAAAGAGTGTATTGTGTGAGATTGAGAGTTTTGTAATCTATTCTTGTAAGTAATAGAAGAATTTTCTCTCAAATTCTTGTTTACCAATACTTATTGATCATTTGGCTTCAACATTGGCCAAGAGAATTAATGTCCCATCAACACTTTTTTGGATTCAACCAGCTACAATATTGGATATCTATTATTATTACTTCACGGACCATGCAGATTCTTTCAAGAATTGTCCTCAACATCAATCTCTAGAGCTTCCTGGGTTGCCTTTAGGTCTTACTCCTCGCAATTTTCCTTCCTTTGTTTTCACTAATGTGAAGTACAATGATTGGGCAATTCAATCTATCGAAGAGCACATTCAACTATTGAATGGGGAAAGAGTACTAGTAAACACTTTTGATGCTTTGGAATTTGATGCTCTTAGGACTTATGAAGAATATTGTGGGCATGGTAGGAGTTGGTCCTTCCATTCCTTCACCTTTTCTTGAAGGAAAGGACCCTTTTGATACTTCTTTTGAAGCAATTTCGAAAAATTACATGGATTGGTTAGATGAAAAACCTAATGAGTCCGTTGTTTACATAGCATTTGGTAGCTACGCCGAGATACCAAATCAACAAATGGAGGAAATAGCTCAAGGATTAATAAGAAGTGGAAGGCCATTTTTGTGGGTGGTTAGGGAAGGCGTAAAGGGGGGAAAATCGGAGGAAAAGTTGAGGTACAAAGTGGAATTAGAAAAGCAAGGGAAAATAGTGACTTGGTGTTCACAAGTGGAAGTTTTACATCATCCTTCCGTGGGTTGTTTCTTGACTAACTGTGGATGGAATTCAACTCTAGAAAGCTTAGTTTCTGGCGTCCCTGTTGTAGCATGTCCATTGTGGAATGATCAACTTTGTAATGCTAAACTCATTCAAGATGTTTGGAAGAATGGAGTCCGAGTTAGTTCTAATGATGAAGGTATTGTTGAAAAGGATGAATTGGAGAGATGCATAGATGTAGTGATGAAAGGGGAAGAACATAGAAAGAATGCCAAAAAATGGAGGGATTTAGCTAAGGAAGCTATGAAGGAAAATGGTTCATCCCATGTGAATCTCCAAGCTTATGTTAAGGAGATTTTACTTTGTGATAGCTAAATTAGTTTAAGAAATGACATTTAACAATATGCTTTCTATTAATTTAAGGAAAAATAAAAGTTAAGTGCAATATTAGCTAATGCCAACCTTTTCTTATGTTAAAAGTATGTTATAGCTTATAGTATGTCATAACAAGAATTTTGGTATTTATCAAATTCCATTATTTCTTATGTATGCTTATATAACATTGTCTTTTGTATTTTTATCAAAATATTCCAAGAAAGAAATGTTCAAATTGTAAAAACATTCAAGATATGAAAAGGATGGCAATTCCCAGGTAAAAATTAATTAAGCTTTCAGTCATGTATGAAAAAGGGGAACTTTAAGAAAATATTTACCATCTATAGCAATAATAAGTTATTTTCACTTAACACTTATAATACATTTATGTTGAATGGATGATTCACTTTTAGCATAAGTGCAGATTTATCATAGTATTGCTATATATTGCTATAAATGGTAATAAATAAAAAAATATCGCTAAAACTAATAATTATTTATAAAAAAAGGATCCACTTAAGTAATTTTTTCTTAAGAAAAAAAATTGTGATTTTTATTAGTCAATTTAAAAAATAAAAATAATTTATCACTTAGTTTTAAATTTTATTCTTACTAATAATTATAATTATTTCTAATATATTTTCTGAAATAATATATTTATTATATTTAAAGACTAGTATAATTAAATTAATACTTTTTATTATTATTACTTAAAAACCATGTTATATCAATATTGAATGTATGAAAATGGACGAAAAATTAGCCATTCAAAACTTATGTCGACTTGTTTATACTTCAATGATCTATTGGGGTAATAAGTCAAAACTCTAGCATAGCATATTTGACAAATATTGTAGCTAGAGCACAAAAAGTCACCCAATTCATAGATATATATACACCTAATTAAAGGATTTATCTCAGGTGTATTAATAGAAAAATATTTTTTATATTTATATTATACGTGTATAGAAATTAAAATTTTAATTACTTGCCTAATTTTTCAAATTAATTTAGTTCCTTTGATATGTGTACAAAAATCAAAATTCATACACCAAACCTCTCCGACAAACGCATCAAATTTCTTGTTAATACTTCCGAGATGCTACTCTCTCCGGATATATGTAGCATACCCGACATGAATTCAAATCAGTTGACTTTAATATTAATATTAAATATTAGATAAAAAATTAAAATTAAAATAAATGATGAGAAATCTGTTAAGATTCGCCCATGATTCATGGAACTATTTTTTCACATCGTAGCTTAAGATTTGTGTTATTGCGATTGTTTAGAGGCGTCAAGAATGAGTTTTGACTTTTTCTTTTGAGATAAGTATACAAAACACACCTAAACTATATCACTTTTTTGAGTTTCACACATAAAACATTGAAAGTTTGAAAAACACACCTAAACTATCACTCATTAGTTTGAGAAACAGACTTCTATCTTTTATTCCACTCTCACCAGGTGTGTGAGCTACACTCTCTCTTTTATTTTTAAAAATGACACATCACACTCTACATGGACAATACATTCCATCTTGTAAATAAATTATAGTATTAGTTAAAATTAAATATTAAAATATTATTATTTAAAAAAATTATAAAATAAAGTATAAATATTTTTCTTACCCCACCCCACCACTTCGTCTCACCATAATACCCCCCCCCCTCCCCAGTCCCCAAACAAAAATTCTAATTTTTTTAAAAATATTCTTATTTCATCTCCCTCTTAAAATAATAATCTAAATATTATTTCAGTTGTTTTAAGAAAAAATAATTCTACGCTACCCATTTAATCCTCCGCTTTTATTTTTTATTATTTTTAGAAAATTATTTTTTATTTATCGCAAGATTTTTTAAATAAATTTTTTCTTTCTGTTATATTCAATAAACAAGTAGAAAAAAATATTTTTCTAAAAATATGTGTACACATCTATAAAAAAAATTAAAAAGATAAAAATAAATTAGGAGCGGAGGATTAGATGCAAGTGAGATATAATTTTATTTATTTTAAAAAAATCTAATTTTTTAGGTAGGAGTGAAGTAGAGGCTGAAGTTTGAACTTTTAAAAAATATTTTATAAAAGAGATAAAAAATAAAAAGGACGAGGATTGTTGGGGGTGGGTGGGCGGTACATGATGGTGGGGGCAATAGAGTAGGTGAGAAAAGTATTTTAAATTTTATTTTTTAAAAAATAATTTTTTTAGAAGAATGTTTATATTTTAATCTTTTACTTTTAACTAATATTAATATTTTAAATTTATTTTTGTCGTCATGTGACAAGGTTTTCTCCAATAAAAGAGAGAATGTATTACACATACCACTGAGGTGTGTTTCTCAAAATAATAAGTGATAGTTTAGGTGTGTTTCTCAAACTTCTAATAATTTATGTGTGAAACTCAAAAAAGTGGTCTAGTTTAGGTGTGTTTTGTATACTTATCTCTTTTCTTTTTGAGAAAGCAAGTTACTGGATAAGTGAAAGAGATGCTGAAAGAGCAGATATTTTTTTTTTTAAAATAAAACTATTAGCCGAGAATACTCCCGCTAAAGAACACTATTGATAATGGGGTCTAGGAGTGTAATACCCGATAAAAAGTCCAAATTACCCTTAGAATTGATCTTTCACGTAACACATCTTCCCATGCTCCATTTGCAAATTCAAGATCGAATTTACAATCAGTGCGAAAAACTGAGTCAGAAAATGGTCTCGACTCAATTTTTACGCGATCGAGTCAAATTATTTTTTTCCAAAAAAATTGCAAAACAGTGAGCTTTCCGCTACCCATCTGCGACGCACTAGGGACACAGAATCACACTTATTTTTTCTGAAATTTTGACGAAGTTTGAAAATTTGTAAAAATCACTGATTTAACACTGGTGTGCGACGCGCACCAGTACAAAATCGAGCCGAATTTTTTCTTTTAATTGGGAAGGGTAGTTTCAACCTTTCCCATACCCCCATAATCCTAAACTAGTCGGTTTTAAGTCGAATTTAAGTCATAAACGTTTATTTTACACCTTGATTCTTCAAAAAACGCTCGAAAGAAAACTCAAGCAGAAAGAAAATCAAGAACGGTAATTAGGGCTTTCAAGAATTCTTCCCAATTTTTTCAAGAAGTTAATTCTTAGGTATGTAAGGCCTACAAAAAAAATCTATATATATTATGTTTCCATTATGTAATTACTAGTTTCTTCAGGTATCAAGTCAGTAATAGTTTACAACAAGATTTCTTTGTTTTGAGCAATTTTCTTGTTTATGCTATTTTGGAGAAAAGTATGAGAATGATTAAATTCTACTATTGCATTGGAGTCTTGAGTTGAGATGCTACGTTTAAGTGTTAGACTAGTCAAATCCTAGAATTTCTATAGAAATTTATGAAGCTTGATACCTTACTTTAAACTCCAGAAAAAGAATTTTTATGAGTATTTTATGAATAAAAGAGCAAGAAGCCTATGATTTCAGATGAGCTAAGTTTTAAGAAGTATTTAAATCGATATGAGTGAGAGTAAAATTAATTACTTGAACTCATAAATTATGTAGCTAGCATAGAATAAGATTGTACCAAGGTACAACTCCTCACTCGCCACTGAGATGCCATCAGTTTTGGGATGGATTCATTCCTCTAGTTCTTCGTCCCCTACCCCGGCAAAGTACGAGACGGCTCTGGCAGCGTGGGCAAGCTGTATTATCACGAAACTCATAGTGATGGTTGTTGGTTAGAGAAACTTCCCAAGAAGTAAAGATTGTTATTCTACTTATTTGAGATTTAGCATTTCTTTATTAAAGTATTTCTTTATTTATGTTGCATATTTAATTGAGTTAAGCCAAGTACAAAACTAATTTTTTGGAGTATCGTAATTTATATATATTTAGCTATGCTCATTTATGCGTTAAGGTAAGTGTTTCTTTTATGTTGAGTTGCACTTTTGACAAGTTTAATAATGTATGTTTATTTCATATGCATGATATATTTTGTTAGTTAAGCTGTCTCCAGGTGCAATTTTAAAGTAAGTAGTCTATCTTTAGTATTTTTTGGTCATCTTACATACCATACATTCCATGTATTAATGCCTTTGAAGTTGTATCGTATCATGATGCAGATGCAGGTGCAAGTGTCTATGTTAACAGATGCTTAGTAGGACAGTCCCCATCAGCGGTCGGTGAGGCCTCTTTGCATCCAGAGGAGCTTGGGAGTATTCACCTCTTTGTTTTTATTTTGGAGGTACCTATGAGTCTACTCCGATGCCTTATTCAGAGTCAGTACTTTAGACGCATCGTAGGCTAGAAAGATATTGTATCAATTATCTCTTTGAAAGATTTTGAGTTAAGTTGTATATTTTACCATTTTATCTTAAGTTCATAAACTTTGAGCCCATTCTAGATCATTTCGGTATTATTGTCTTCCGCTGAGTAAGTTAGTCAGGCCTAGTAATACGCTTGGGACCAGAAATGATTTTCGAGTGCCGGCCACGTCCTGGGTGTAGGCTCAGGGCATGACAAGGAGACCCTCAAAAAAAGCGATAGAACAAGAAAGAAAGAAAGGATCAAAAAGGTACGGACCGCACGCAAAAAAAAAGGGGAATAGCTAGAATTGTATTGAGGCTACAGCAACAAAATGCTACTCATCATAACATCACCTAAATTTAGTTGGATAATAACTTTTCCCTTTAAGAAAAACAAAATGTAATCGATATGTATATAACAATAACATGTTCAGTATGTGTCACAACTAGAATCTGAAGAAAAAAATTATAATGTATGCAGATTTTATTCTTACTTCAAGTTAATTCACACGTAAAAAATGATAAAAATATGATACAAGAGAATATAAGATTAATTTCTTTTTGTTGGAATTTGAAGTTGAGTTACTTCATCTCATTCTTGATAGCACTAACCAATTGATCATAGGCCTCTCCCCATGCATTTTTCATCTCATCACTCCACATTTCTGGACATGCTTCTTTGATTGTCTCCAACAAGGCATACTTGGTTACCTATCAAACCCAAATGATACAATTTTAATTCCCAACATGTATAATTTTGTTATTTGCCAAATTGAATGTACTTGGTTTTTTCTCAGGGTTTTAAAGACTCTTTAAGGTCATCAAGATGAATGATCTTTCTATATGATCAGACAATTTTCATTATTTTGTGCTAACTTTGGGAGTTAAGTAAGGTCTAGAATCATTATATGCATGCTCATTATAATTTGACAAGAGAGGTCTGGATAATAATAATAATAACAACCTCAAAATGCTCATCAAGAACACCATGCTTTAAATGGGTACCACCTAATTTTTTGAGTGTGGAATCCCTCACCACAACCTTTCCAGCTTTTCTAAGTTGAACTGCTGCTTCACAAGTCTGCCATAAAAAAAAAAAAAAAAAAAAAAAAAAAAAAAATTGATGAAGAGAAATGAAAAATAGTCACTATGGTCAATGGGCCAAAGGTATCTACCACCAATCAAAATTTTTATATATTTTTTTAATATTTTTAAGTTATAGTATTTTTATACAGTTTTTCAATATATAAATAATTTTAAAAATAGAATAAATAAATTAAAATAGATAAATTATTAAAAGTTACAAATATACTTTAAAGTTATTCAAGCAGGCATTTCAGCGTATCACCAGCTTAGGTAGCTTAATTTTCTCTTATAATAATAATAATAATAATAATAATAATAATAATAATAATAATAATAGTAGTAATAGTAATAGTAATGCTTTATTTTTCAGGTTAGTAATATTTTTATTTTTAATTATAATATTTTCTCTATCTTAATGTTTCTCTCTGAAAGAAAAGAAAAGGAAATTTTAAATTTTGTTATCTTGAATTAAAAATATATAATAATGTATCTAAATATGTTTCAATCTAGTGATCTAAAGCATATCATATGGGATGCAAAAAAAAATTGATCGAGAAGATGTACTAAAAGATGTCTCTTAAATTTTATGATTTTAAACTTATTAGGTAAAGTATTTGATTTGTAAACTTATAACTAATATATTTAGTGAAATTTCAAAAATAAAGTTTGAAAAAAGTAGAATATGTATAAATTTTATCATTATCTCGAGAAAACAGAGAGAGGGGGGTTCTTTCCAGAAAATTTGTCAAGTAAAATTTTGGAATAATAAACTTCTTAAACATAGAAAAATGTACCTGAAGAAAAAAAAAGATATACTCCCTCCGTCTCATTTTATATAGCACCCTTTGATTTGACACGATTTTAACAAAAAAAAAAAAAGTAAAGAGTTTTGAACAAAATTTGTACCTACCATGACAAGAACAGATCTAGCATGGATCTTGAGCTTAGGATTTTGGTCCAATGGCACATTTGAATCTTTGAGAAATGAGAACAACTTTTTTGCTGATGGTGCTATTTCAAATATCCTAAACATACATATAAATATCATCAATCAATTAGTCTTTTGATGGAGGAAGAATCGCGGTTATGAAATCTGTTGTTCTTGTCCGTTGTTTTATTATCTTTTGCTGAGCCAGTATACAGTTAAAAAGGGTTGATTCGAACTCTCTTCAACGAAAAATTATATTATTTATACATAGTTAAGATAATTTTTTTATATATATATATATATATATATATATAATAAATATTGAATCCCCTTCAACTAATTTGTGTGTTTACTTCTTTAAATTCTAAATTATCTTAATTAAAATTTTGACTCTACCACTAATACAAAATATATATATCAAAATATCTTTTAATCTTTTTATGATCTTACACGTACAATGTAAAAAATTAGAATTTAAAGATAAAAATTATTAAAGAAAGAAAGAAGACAATCTTTCTTAAATAGATTAAATAAATAATATAAATAAATTAAAACGAAAATCAGAAATAATTATAGTGTGCCTACTTGAAAAAGAATTTGAGACCCCATTCACCAGCATCCTTCTTCATGGACTCCCATGATTTGACTACCAAAGCTTCTTGTTCTTCACTAAAGTTACTCATGATTGATGATTAAACTTTAGAATAAAAATAATTGTGGAAGTTAACATTTATGTGTGTATATATATACTAGGTAATAACTAAGGGCTTAGCCTTTCATGGTAATGAAAAGTCATTACTCTCTCCTCCATTTCAATTTATATGACACATTTTGAATTTTGAGATATAAACTTATTTATCTTTAATTATAAATTTTAAAATTTTTTTAAATTATCTATTATTGTGACTTATAGTATTTTTTATATAGTTTAAAAATATATAAATTTCATTTAAAATATTTAAAATTTCATGCTTAAATTATCAAAAAATTAATTTATATTTGGCTAATCAATTTAAAAAGCACTTTTAAATAGTAATTAGTATTTGAACAAACTTGATAACAAGTATATTTGCTAAAATTATTTTTCAAAAGACTACTCAGAGGGAAAAAATCTATTTTTTTTTAAAAAAAATCAACTTTTGCTAGCCTAACAGTCCTTACAACAACAACAACAACAATAACAACAATAACATACCCAGTGAAATCCCACAAGTGGAGTCTGGGGAGGGTAGAATGTACGCAGGCCTTACCACTACCTAAGTAGAGAGGCTGTTTCCGGGGAACCATCATCTCAAAACTCATACGCAGAACGAACTAGATTAGCCTAACAGTCCTTAATTAAAAACACTTATTTTCATTTAAATGCTTTTAGTCTACACCTTATTATATCAAAAATAAATATTTTTTGAAAATAGAATCATTTAATGAAAAATTTGATCAAATAAACTATTAGTCAACAAATAAGAGTTACTCCCTTTATCCAGTTTTAATTATCATGTTGTACTTTTTGAAAGTTAATTTGACTAATTTTCAAAGTTAACTTAGATTAAATTAATTTAATATTTTTTTTTAAAAAACTAATATTAAAAAGTTATGAAACTTTTTTTAAAAAATATTTATTAAAATTTATATAATTTAATTCTAAAATTAAAAACTATGATAACTAAATAAAATGGAAAGAATAATGTCCAATTCGAAAGCAACAATTAAGAAGGTACGTACATAGTTCAAATTCTTAATTTTCAACAATAATGATGTAACTGATTACCTCACGTATATCTCTAATATTTCATCAAATATTCACTTCAATCTTATCAAAATCTAAAGAGATAAATATCATAAATACGTTTGAATAATTATTTTTATTTTTTATTAAGAATATGATTTTTAAATATAAATTATTACTTATTAATTTGAGAAGCACGTCTTTTTTTTTTAATTTACTTTAACTATGGTATATGCATAACACTTTATTTTATTTTATTTTTAAATATCATATCACACCTTATATGCATAAAATATTCTAAATTGGCAAAAAACAAATAAATTATAGTATAAACTAAAGTTAAATAATAAAGTATTATTATTTTTAAAAAATATATAAAATATTTTTCTTACACTACTCTACCATTTCTTCTTATCATATACCTGACATCCCTAAGGCATAATATCATGATGACTCATAAAAAATAATTAATTTAATTAAAGAATTTTAAAGAATTTAAAAAAAAATTAATTTGAAAATCGTCATCTAATTTTAAGAATAATTAAAAAATTAATTAATTTACAAAAAATGTTGTTGACACCGAATTTTTTCGTCCACATCACAATCTTCCCGATTTATTTTAATTTAGCAATTTTGAAATATCTGTCAATTTTACCCCAAAAATAAAAAAAATAATTAAAAAAATTAATCCGGACGCGTGACTCTCACGCGCCCCTAATTCTCTTTTTTCTCCTCTTCACGCATAAACCCATTTCCCCTTTCATTTCCATCTTCTTCTTCAGTTGAAGAAGAAGAACCTTAATCCCAGAAAACCCGACGAATCCAGTCAGACGCCGACAGGCGTCCCCCCTTCTTCTTCGCGTGTCTTGTTTCACCCACGCACTTCACCTCGAGCCCATTTTGAAACACCGACAACCCTCAACGGTCGACCTCGAAAGCTTGAAAAAGTGCTGCGCTCCGACAGCCCCAACCCAAAAGTCAAGATTCGCAATAAATTTGAGATCCAAGCATCGAGCCGCGTTTCTCTTCGATTTTCCCCATTTGAAACCCTAGCCAGAAAATCCTATAAAATCCCCTTCTCTTCGTCGATTCAGGGAGGGGAGGAGAGAGAACAGTGACAATCGAAATTCGAAAAACCCCCTTAGCAAAACCTTTGTTCAATTTTTTTTTCTAGTCACAATCGATTTCCCCAAA
>DF371522.1:0-21378 GCA_000787875.1 Solanum virginianum
TGGTGCAGTCGAAATTTCCAACGGAGATCATTTTATGGCAATATAGGTCCTATTTTCCAATTGCTCCAATGTATGAAATACGGGTTCTTAGATCCTTCCCCTCTTAGAACATTCGTCCTCGAATGTTAAATCAACTTTACGAGCCATACAAACAATTTAGGGGAGTTTCCTTTTTAACTATCACAACAATACATTTATTGATCAACAGTATATTTGTTAAGCAACAAAGTCAAGCGAAGGATTGAATTACCTGTAGGCACTGAAAACAAGTGAGGATACTTCTTGTTCATCTTCTATTCAGCTTCCCAAGTCATTTCTTCTCGGTTATTGTTTCGCCATAGCACTTTAACAGAAGCCACATCTTTATTTAGTAACTTTTTCACCTGACGATCCAATATGGGTACGGGCCGCTCTTCATAAGATAGTTCTTTTGTGACCTGGATATCATCCATAGGGAAGATTCTGAAAGGGTCACCAATATACTTACGAAGCATAGAAACATGGAATACCGAGTGTACCGCTTCCAAATCAGCTGGTAGATCTAATTCATAGATAACCTTGCCTATCCTACGGACAATCTGATATGGCCCAATATATCTTGGATTGAGCTTTCCTTTATTGCCAAACCTCATAACACCTTTCATAGGTGACACTTTAAGGAATACCAATCACTAATTTGAAACTCTAAATGTCGATGGCGATTATCTGCATATGATTTCTGTCGACTCTAAGCCACTAACAACCGCTCCCGAATGCATTTCACCTATCCATTGCCTGCTGAACCACGTCTGGGCCAATCAATTTAGTCTCTCCAATATCAAACCAACCAATCAGTGACCTATACTTCCTGCCATACAATGCCTCATATGGTGTCGTCTGAATACTGAAGTGGTAGCTATTATTATAAGCAAATTCAACTAGCGGCAAATGATCATCCTAGCTACCTCTGAAATCAATAACACAGACCCGCAACATATCTTCTAATGTCTGAATAGTGCACTCGGCCTGTCCATCAGACTGAGGATGGAATGTTGTACTGAGACTCACCTGTGTCCCCAAGCCTGAATAAAACGATCTCCAGAAATTTGCCATGAACTGGGCATCTCTGTCGGAGATAATAGATATGGGAACACAATGAAGTTGCACAATCTCCCTGATATAAAGCCTAGCATAATCCTTAGCTGAGTAGGTAGTCTGGACTGGAAGAAAATCGGCTGATTTCGTCAGCCGATCAACAATAACCTAAATGGAATCATACCTCCGTGGAGTGCGAGGTAAACCTGTAATAAAATCCATATTAATGATCTCCCACTTCCAGTTCGGTATCTCCATCTCCTGCAATAGCTCACCGGGCTTCTGGTGCTCAATCTTAACCTGCTGGCAATTCGGACACTTAGCGACAAACTCTGCTATGTCTCTTTTTATACCATCCCACTAATATAAACATCTGAGATCATGATACATCTTCATCGACCCTAGGTGAATAGAATAGCGGGCATAATGTGCCTCGCCCATAACCTGTCGCCGCAAACCCGCAACATCAGGTACACATAATCTGCGAAAGCATGGCAAAGGCTGTACGAAATTCACCATTAGAGATAGGGTCATCCATAGGCCCTTGAGGTGCTTGACCCTCGTTAGCCGGGGGTAGTCTGGCAGGTCTACCACGAGAGGTAAGTTCAAACGGGGTCCTTTTCTTTTCAAGGGCGGTGTCTCTGTATTGAGCCTGAATAAGATCCTCATACTAACGCTGCTTAATTTCTTATGTAATAAAGGATTCAGCCATACCTCGAACAACAACCCCAACACCTCCAAAATCAGCCAAACGAACTCCAAGACTAGCTAGCTGATGAATATTGCGGACCATCTCTCTCTTCTCTAAAGGCGTCTTCGCTAAACTACCCACGGACTTGCGGCTAAGTGCATCTGCCACAACATTAGCTTTCCCAAGATGGTATAGAATATCAATATCATAATCTTTCAGTAATTCTAACCACCTCCGCTGCCGCAAGTTCAGCTCCTTCTGTTTAAAGATGTATTGGAGGCTCTTATAATCGGTATAAATATCAATATGAACCCAATATAAATAATGTCTTCACATATTAAAGCATGAATCATCACGACTAGCTCCAAATCATGAGTAGGATAATTCTTTTCATGTTTCCTAAGCTGTTGGGAACATAAGCAATCACCCTGCCATGCTGCATCAACACACACCCCAAACTAATACCAGAGGCATCATAATAAATCACATACCCATCTGGACCCTCGGGAAAAGTCAGGACTGGAGTCGTAGTCAACTTCTCTTTCAGTAACTGGAAACTACACTCACAAGCATCAGACCACTGAAATTTCGCTCCCTTCTAAGTTAGCCTTGTCAAAGGTGCTGAATGGAAGCAAATTTCTCCACAAATCTCCATTAATAACTGGCCAATCCCAGGAAGTTACGCAGTTCTATCGGCGTCGTAGGCCTAGGCCAATTCTTTACGGCCTCAATCTTCAGGAAATTCACTCGGATGCCATCAGCTCCTATAATATGCCCCAGAAATGCCACTGAAGACAGCCAAAATTCACATTTAGAAAATTTAGCATATAATTTCTGGTGCTGAAGTGTGCCAAGTACCATCCTCAGATGATCCGCATGCTCCTATTCTAACTGAGAATAGACTAGAATGTCATCAATAAACACGATCACAAACATATCCAAGAACGGTCTGAATACCTAATTCATAAGATCTATAAATACTGCCGGAGTATTTATCAGGCCAAAAGATATAACTCGGAACTCATAATGCCCATACCAGGTCCTAAATGCTGTCTTGGGAATATTCTCTTCCCGTACTCGCATCTAGTGGTAACCCGACCGCAGGTCTATCTTTGAGAAACATTTAGCTCCCTGCAACTGGTCAAACAAATTTTCAATTCTGGGAAGGGGGTATTTATTCTTTATCGTTACATTATTCAGCTGCCGATAATCAATGCATATCCGCAACGATCCATCTTTCTTCCTTACAAATAATATCGAAGCTCCCCACGGTGATGTACTAGGCTGAATAAAATGCTTCTCCAATAGATATCTCAGCTGTTCTTTCAATTTCTTTAATTCTGCTGGTGCCATTCTGTATGGAGGAATAGAAATAGGCTGAGTGTCTGGCAGTAGATCTATAGCAAACTCTATCTCCCGCTCGAGAGAAAGACTTGGAAGCTTGTTTGGGAATACATCTGAGAATTCATTAACGACTGGGACTGACTGAAGGGTCGGATAGAACTAAGATCAATTAGTGTATACATATCTCGAGAGAAAACCAGTAATATACCTGTGATGACATTTGGCGATGCCTCCTAGTCCTGCTGGCTGGCCAATGCATAAATGCAATTTGAAGGACCGCTAGACCCAGGAACTCCACCACGACCCCTGCCTCAGCTTGCTGATACTGGTATACCTCACCCCGCAAGGCGCATGGCTACCGAGGATAAAGATAAACCACTGGCTGAGCTGGTAGACTGAGCTGAACTGCCTGTACCATCTCTAACTGGACAGTCTCTCATCTGATGGCCTTGACGACCACACTAAAGCAAGCACCGATGGCGTGAAAGCACTCCTCGGGGTGCTGTCTCCCGCAGTAAGAACACGAAGGTCTGGGTGGTCTCATCTGACTGTTGGAGCCTCTGTCCAACTGTGAGCCTAAAACCCTGGAACTCGGGCCTGCCCCTGAATAACCTGTGCCCTCTGATCTCTTGCTGGTGAACTGCGGGGGTGTACCCCGTATTGACTGGGGAGGATGTCTGCTCTACTACTGCTAAGGCTGCCTGCCTCGAGAATCCCCTGAATACCCAGATGATCTGGCCCTCTTGGGCTGGCCCTTGTCATCAACCCTACAGGCTGGTGCCCCCTGCGTCGGTCCTTCATGCCCTGGGCGTGGGCCTGAATACAGGCGACATCCATACCGATCTGGGCTGTCATCACCAAGGAACTGTCAACATAATACTGGTCCAGCCCCATTATATATCGGTGCATCCGGTTAGTCATGTCAGCAATATATGTAGGCGCATATCTAGCCAGCGAATTGAACTCCAAATTATACTCCCTGACTAGCCTGCCCCGTTGCTTTAACAGCAGGAATCTGTCTACTCTGGCTCGCCTCACCTCCGGAGGCAGAAAACGGGTTAGAAAAGCCTCAGTAGGCTGAACAGCATCTACGACTCATACCAATTGGCTGCTATATCGTGCAATCAGTAGGACGCTATCTCAACTGACTCTATCTTAGATGCACTTATCAATCGCAAGGTCCGCTACATCTGTCAGACAAACTCATGAGGGTCCTCTACTGGCTTGGACCCGAAGAACTCTGGTGGGCTGCATGTCAGAAAATTACGAGCCCTTGAACTGTCACAGTGGCCTACCTGATCACCACCTACGCCCTGTCTATGGGCCTGTCCTGCTACTAGTCGGGTCAATAGCTGGACTGCCTCTCGCATATCCCCAATCTCTGCACCTAGCTGAGGGGCTGGAGGCTCTAGTACTCGAATGATGGAGCCGCCCCCGTACCTACAGCTGCTGATGCTCCAACTCCCTCTGGTACTGGACATATAACCGAACTAGCTGTTGGGGGTACAATATCTAGCTCACTCTGGGCACGAGCCCTAGTAGTCACCCGGGCTCAACTAGTCTCACCTACCACTGCAGACTTGCCCCTCTGGGCAGTTATGGTCTTCCTCGGAGGCATCACTTAAAATAGAATATTTTGTCAGAAAAGAATCATCCTAATAACGCAGCTCTATCACACAATCTAAGATTAGAAAAAAATAACATCCTAAATGTCCTGTAGCCTCGTGTTTATAGATGTGGTGCATAACACACCGATAAACAAGACTCTACTAGACACAGTCTGTGGATATTCCGAGGATGACTAGAGCCCAGATTGGGCACCCAAACACTGCCTCAGATCCTGTCAAACACATCCCCGAATATAACAAAACCCGACAAGGCTATGCTTCAAGTTTATAATTTTTAAAAAATTTGGCAGAGTTTTCTTTATTTTACGGACTATTCAAAATAACCTTGCACTCAGAAAACACCAACAAAGGCCACACAGGGTTAACAAAACAACATATATACATATGCGGGCCGACACGGCCGCCATGGCGGGTTAAACCGCCCAACACACACATCATACAAGTCTAGTTGAACGGACTGGGACAATCCACACACATATATCCACAAAACTCTAAATGAACTGAAAGAATCATACGATGGGACATGGCCCCGTCGTACCCCTGAACAAATATATACAATGCAACGAATGAATATATACCAAAAGTAGGATCCGAAATAGGGGGAGCACTCCAAATAGCATAAGGGTGTCCTAAACTGGTGGATCACCTCTATCGGCTCAAACTCTATCCCAATTTTATTAGCATCCGAAGTAGGAGGAACACTCCAAATAGCAGAAGGGGTCCTAAACCGGTGGATCACCAAACTGTATGTCAGTACCTGCGGAAATGAGTATTTCGAAAGTATTTACTACATGAGTATTTTTGGACAAAAGTATTTACTACATGAGTATTTTTGGACCAAACTATAAATGAAGAATATTTTTGTTCCTTTCATGTAGTTTACGGGCATTTTTTACCTTGTTCTCAATTCTTAATTATTTGGATTGAATTATTAATTCGGGTTTTACAAGTGGATAAGTCCATTTTATTAATTTCAAGTTCAAGGTTCATTTCATCTTGAGGTCCAAAACTCATGACATATGTCAAAGTGACTTGACATCTCAGTCGAGTGCAAGTAGCAAAACGTTACCACATGTTCAAATGATATGACAATCCTTGTCAAAGTTCAACAACGTGATCACATAATATTTATGATAAGTTTGATGACTTAAATGAACCAATTAGAAGAAGGCAAAACAGTTCATCAACATTTGAATTGTCTCTCTCCTACAACTATAAATAGAAGTGTTACATAATTTTCTGAGGACATTCTGCAGGCATTAAGAAAAGCTACAACATCAACCAGACATCTATATAGCTCTTCAAAAGAGTGGTCAACAGATTTTTTTTGGAGATCGACTTGAAACGACAAAGTACTTTCCAATATTTCTAGAGATTAGACACATCTTATGAAAATCTACATCATCCAATATTTGAGAAGTACGCTACTAACAGTCCCTGAATTATGAAAATATATGAGGAAAGAAGAACTACGAGAACAACAAAATTGTACTCTATAAAGAATTATCAATAAAATTATATTTTCTTTTATTTATTTTGATTGCAGATATTTTCAGCATCATGATATATCTACAATCTTGTACTTCAATTGAAACTAAGATACACAATTAGTTTTGAAACTGAAACATAGCCACACAAATACACATCTTAGTTTTGAAACTGAAACATAAATATTAGCTACATATTATATCACCCTAAAATAAATACACAAATACAATATGTGTCAATTTTTTGCAATATTTATTTTCTCACATATAAATAAAAGAACATTGATACAAAGTTTAAATATTGTATTCTATTCATATCTTTTTTTTTGGATACATATAGTATATTTATTAGTTTTTTTTTGATACATAAATATAATTTAGAGCAAAATTCAAATACTGAAGAATAAATCAAAAATTAAGAATTGAAAACTTTTTCATATATCTAATTTTGGTGTGGTAGAAAGAGCAGCGTCGAAAAATGGGAGAGTTGTTATATTTAGTAATTTGAACAAATTGAAACATTTTAATTTAATCTTCTTTTTATGCTCTCGAAATTTTCAAGTGGTCAATTTAAAATGAGAGAAATGTTATATTTAATAGTTTGAATAAAGTGAAACATTTTAATTTAATCTTCTTTTTATTCTATCAAAATTTTCAAATGGTCAATTTAAAGAGGGGAACTTTGGTACAAATGATCAAAATTTATTGTTGGCGAATTTCTTTTGTGTAATATAATGTTGTATTGTTTCTCATTTTAGAAATTGATATTGCTAATAAAATATAGGACTGGTTGTAGAATTTGAAGAATGTGCTACCTAAGATTTGATTATTTTTAGGATTTATTGCATTAAAATTTGTGTGATAATAATTACTTGTTTTTTCCTTGCACACCTCTTATATGTTAAGTTTAAATATAGTGTAATGATATGATTTCAAATTCAAGATTTTGACATTTATATAGTGTTTAATACTTTTGATTAGTTTCTACAAATTATGGGTAAATGTACATTTTGCTATAATATATTTTATTTAATAATAATAAATAAAAGAATACACATATTTGGACAGCAAACATATTCCCTCTATCGAGCTGGATGAACGGCAAACGTATTCCCTCTACTGCTACATATATTTTAGTTTCTCTCACAGAAATTTTGTCTGCAACAAATCCTCAGATTTTCTTTCTGTAATAAAAATGAAATTATGTTTTTCTTTTTTTGGTCCTCTAACGATTATCCCATTTGGCAATATTTTTTACTGGAAAAATACAAACTTAAGAATTGGATGATGATGTTCTGTTTGCATAGATTAATTAAGGAAATCCTCAGACTAATATTGTAATTTCTTGGGATTCTAGAACTACCAACATATCATAGGTTAAGCACCAGAATTATCCTGTTTATTTTTGTTTCTTTTTTTGGGATAATAATATTCTCAAGGTCAATAGCAAGACATAAACAGAGTGCCCATGAATTGGATTGATGAACTAAACTGGACATGCGCTAATGCCAATGGAAATAGTCCAACAGCAATCATATTTAGGATGATCCTTGCTGCAGCAGTGTACTAAGTGTGAACAGAGAAAAATCAAAAGATATTCTAGGCCAAACATTGTGAACCTAAGATGGTGGTTAGGAAAAATTGTGCAGGACATATTCTACAGAGGATCATTCAAGAAGAAATTTGAGAGAAAATCAAATAGCCTTAATTTCTACTCATAGATAGCCATAGATTACCAATTACACATAGATTTTGATGTCTTGTTGTTTGGTTTGCTGCTGTGTGAATGCCCTACCATCACAACTCTTTTTGTTTATGTACTGATCTGTTACTTTGGTAATAAAATGTTAGTTTAATTGCCTATATGTATATATATAGTCAAGGTCACCTTGGAAACATCACAAATTGATAGGATACTTTTTTTTCCTTAAGCAAACACCTAGTAAATGCTTTGGCAGTTGCAAAAGCCACAAATTCATCATAGTCCACAAGTAACAATGGGGATTCTCAAATGCAGCTTTCTTCTTTGAAAACCAGAAAAGAATTGAGTCTTCAACATTTGCTCTAAACAGAATTCCATCGTATGACGAATGCTAAAGAAGCCAAATATAGGTACAACTCAAAGTCATAGAATAGATAGCAAGTGTTTTTTTTTTTGGTTCATTTAAAAAGTGCAATAAGCATCAGTTGGTAAAAAGAGGCACATCTTCGCATTGTTTCATCAATAATTTACAGCAAGCATAGACCACCTAGGGAATCCGATTCATAAAGTTGATACTGTGATCCACAAGGAAATTACTAAAAGAAAACTCTTCTCTGCAAACGGGAAATCAGTAAGATTTTTTTTCCTGCAATAGGGCTAGTCCCATAAGCATTGAGTTATTGCACCATGGGAATTGCTCCTCCAGCTGCTACAATCTGCTGCTCCAATTGTTGCCAAGAAGAACACGAGTTACTTAGGTATCTATGAAATTTAGCTTAAATGCAAATTTTCCGTATTGTAATCAAGAGGAGAGAGCTTCCTATTTGCTAATGGAAGAAGCCAACCAGGAAAGAGATAAAAGAATCATCCTTACCTCAAATAAAGTTTGAAGCTTGTTCTTCACAAGCAAGTACTCCTGTTTTATTTGTTGCATGCATCTCAAGCACCTACAAGACCCCATCAACCAGAAGATACAAAGCAAACCATGTAAATTAACCGCATCCCCAATAACACAAGACAATGCATAATGAACCTGTAATAGTTTGGCTGGGCATGAAGTTTCAGAAGGAAGGAAATTTTTTGCATCTTGTAGCGTTAAACATGTCATAACATTTGTGGCTACAAGACTTTTGAAACTTTTGGACTTAAACACATAGTAACCTTTGATTAACACACTGGTATACCACCCAAAGAAAGTTTTTGTAACATAGCCTTAAACTGGACACACAGGCATACCCAATTTCTAGACTCTAGTACGTAATTGGTTGGCACACTGTACACCAGGCAAAGCAAGAGATTAATAGCTTGGTCAAAATTAATCAGCAGGACACCGTGGCATGAATAACCAATATGACTCTACTTATTGGGTTGGCTCACCTTACCAGAATTACCTACTTGACAACCGCAAGAGAAATCCAATATTATTCTAAGCAAGATTTTACCAACCAATTGAACTACATGATCTAAACTTTCAACTTCTCAAGAGATCACTAATGGTATAACCGGTGCATCAGAAAGTATCAGAAAGCAATTAAACTTACGCTTCAGTGTTCTGTTCTTTGCAAAAGTTGCGGAAAGGGATGCAACAATTTTTCATTCTCTGAGCACCAACACTGTTCACAATTTTTTTCTCATTAGAAGAGTAAATATTTAAAAGACCATTCGGAGAAATCAACCTTTTTACCGTTTCTACTCGTGAAAAATTATACAACAATAACATACCCAGTGGAATCCCATAAGTGGGGTCTGGGGAGGGTAGAATATACGCAGAACTTACCGCTACCTCATAGAGATAGAAAGGCTGATTCCTGAAAACCCTCATCTCAAAAATCCATAAGCAGAATAAACTTGATATGACAAAAAGGAAAGGAAAGGGAATAGAAAGGGCAACTAATAACAGAGAGCACATAACAATATGTAAATATGATAGATTTAACACACATGACTGATAATGACAACACATGATATAAAATACAGCTACTCCTGCTATCCTACTATACCCCAAGGCCAGACATCCACCTAACCCTACCAACCAATTAGCCTGCTACTCTAATTCGTGACTTCCAATCCTTTCTATCTAAGGTCATGTCCTCGGTGAGATCAAGTTTCGCCAAATCCTGTCTGATCATCTCCCCCTAATACTTCTTCGGTCTACCTCTACCCCTCCGTGTGTCTCCCAAAACCAACCTCTCGCACCTCCTAACAGGAGCATCGGTACTCATTTTCTGCACATGTCCAAACCATCGCAGTCTCGCTTCTCTCATCTTATTAGTCACTCCTAGCTTCTCCCGAATGGTCTCATTCCAAATCTTATCACTCTTGGTGTGGCCACACATCCATCTCAACATCCTCATAATTGCGACATGCATCTTTTGAACATGTGCATTTTTTTATTAGCCAACACTCCACCCCATACAACAATGATGGTCTAACCACCATTCTGTAAAATTTACCTTTGAGTTTGGGTGGTATCTTCTTGTCATACAATACTTCCGAAGCAAGCCTCCATTTAGTCCATGCTGGCCCAATACGATGTGTGACATTATCATCGATATCACCACTACTTTGGATGATGGACCCCAGATACTTAAGGTTTTCCCTTTTGAGGAAGTCTCATCAATCAGGACTATATCATCTGCAAAAAGCATACACCATGGAACCTCCTCTTGGATAGATCCCGTCAGCTCATCCGTCACCAAGGCAAATAGGAAAGGGCTCAACACAGATCCTTGATAGAGTCCCATCTCAACAGGAAAATACTCTGAGTCTCCTCATATCGTTCTTACCCGAGTTTTGGCTCCATCGTACATGTCCTTAATTGCCCTGATATATGTCATTGGGACACCTTTCACCTCTAGACACCTCCATAGGACATCCCTTGGAACCTTGTCATAGACCTTCTCGAGATCAATGAACACCATATGAAAGTCCTTTTTTTCCCTATATTTCTCCACTAATCTTCGAACAAGATGAATTGCTTCATTAGTCGACCGCCCCAGCATGAATCCAAACTGATCGAAATAGACACTACTTTTCTCACCCTCAACTCCACCACTCTCTCCCAGACCTTCATCGTATGACTTAGCAACTTGATGCCCCTATAGTTGTTACAGTTTTAAATATCCCTTTTGTTCTTGTACAATGGAACCATTGTACTCCTCCATTCGTTAGGCATCTTAGCAGCCTTCATATTAGCATTGAATAGTTTAGTCAACCACTCTATACCATCCTTGACCATGTTCTTCCAAAAATCTATCGGAATCTCATCAGGTCCGATCGTCCTCCCTCTCTTCATCCTACTAATAGCCCTTCTAACCTCCTCAACTCTGAACGCTTGCAATAACCAAAATCACAATAACTTTCGGAGTGTGCCAACTCACCCAGCTCAATATCTCTATCTCCTTTTACATTTAAGAGTTTATGAAGTAAGCTTACCACCTTAGTTTAATGGAAGTGTCATCCACCAACACCTCACCCTCATCATCCTTGATGAACTTTACTTAAAGAAATTATAAAATTGCAAAAATTTAAAGAAAGCTTAAAGTCCACATTGGGCTGATCTCTGGGAAAAACACAACAAATTCAAACTAATGAAAATGAAAACAGAGAATATGCTTCCATGGATGATCAAAAATGGCAAAAAGGGGGGTCAAAACTCACAAAGCCATGGTGAGATCATTGAGAAGTCTTTCTGAATCTTCAAAGAAGAGAGACACAACTTCAACTACAAAATTAGGGTTACTATCATCTTGCAGTTACTGAAGCTGACTAAACTGAGCATCCAAGAACCCCTTTTTTGAATCAAAACAACATTTCCACCAAAGAAACAAAATTCAGTAAAATACATCAACTCTAAAACATCAAGATCAAGAATAACCACGAAAACAAAAGCCAAAAGCTGATTCTAAGAACCCCTTTTCTTTAAAAAAACAATACAATCAAATGGAAAGGAACAAAAAACTTCTGCAAAATACAAGTCAAAAGCAGAAGGTAAAGAATAACAATGCAGCAGCGGTCACCAAGAATTCCTTTTCGAGTCAAAACAACATACAAGTAGATGAAAAAAATCAGCAAAACACAACCATCCGTTAAATCGAAGGTCATGAACAACAAGAAAAGCAAAATTTCAAAAACCCCACGTAAAGAATTCTCCTTTTTCACTTACCTCACGAAACAAAGAGGCCATGTATTCAACAAAGCTCCTCTACAATTGACCCACTTCCATTTCCTTGAATCTTGATAAACTGCAAGCAATAGAGGCGTTAAGAAGATTTAAGAGTTATAGTGGTGGACAGATCTTGCTAAAAAGAAGTCTCAAGGGGATACAAATGGCTAAATTAGCGGAAGCAAAGTGGTGGAGAGAAGAAGGATCTAAAGAATAACCTGTTTTGGGGAGAAGGGATTGTGGGGCAAAGAAAGTAGTAGCAGTCAAAGGTACAATGGTACAAAAATAGATGTGTAAATTTGTAACCTTTTTAACTGAGCTTTATTGGATGTCTGATTCTATTCCTTACTGTCGTGGAAGAAATGGAGTCCCCACATATGAACTTGCTCCCCCACCACTACGGTTTTGTTCATGTCTTTACCAATTATTACCCTGTCCTTTTTCATGCCTTAAAACTCATTTTTACTTTTATTATTTTAGGGAACTATTGGCCCATATGTGCATATTGGGATTTCATTTGGTAACTAAAATAGACAAGATATGGCGATACTTGATCTCACCAATAATATGATCTTAGATAGAAAATAATGAAGATTATGAATTAGAGTAGAAAACTAATAGGATAGTAGAGATAAGTTGATATCTGACCTTGGAGTATAGTAGGCTAGTAGGAGTAATTGTGTTTTTAATCCTGTGTTGTCATTATTCATTTTATATTTGTTAATTTTGTTGTATTTACATTCTATCATTTGTTTTTCGTCATTAGTCGTACTTTCTTTTCCTTTTTTCCACATCTAATTTATTCTACTTATGAGTTTTTGAGACTAGCGTTCCCCGAAAATAACCTCTCTACCTCTATGAGGTAGTAGTAAGGTCTGCATACATTTTATCCTACTCGGATTCCACTTGTGGGATCCCATTGGATATGCTGTTGTTTACTACAATGAGTGTTTGAATTGACTTAGCTTTAGGGAAAATTACTTGAAAAGACCATCTTTAAGCCTTAATTATATGAATAATAAGATTTTTTAAATATTACAAAGATGAAAGTTTATTTTATGTATAGAGCAATTTCAAATAATCAGAAGATAATTATAATCCCTAATTTAATGCTATAACACATTATCAATTTAACTTAAATTAAGAAATTATTTGTAATCTTTAAACAAAATATTATAAAAGGAATACCAAATATTTCTCCTTATATATATAGTCCATATGGATTAAAAATATTCTAACCAAATATTTTATCTCTACTACAATCAATATTAATAGTATTTATTTTAATATCATTCCTTATTTTCATAGTCAATTATTATTATATATGAAAAACATATTCATGGTATAAGCTTATGGAATATTTATTCACATTACAAGTTTATGAAATACTTATTCATAGTATAAATTTATTGAATACATATTCATGGTATAAGTTTATTATTTCGAAGTATTACACATAATTTTCATGGTACAAGCTTTTATATCTAAAATATACCATGTATTTTTATGATATAAATATAATTTATAGCAAAAGTAATTATTGTTATATTTTTTGTACCAATTATGAAATAAATATTTATGGTATAAATTATTATGTCCTAGGTATTTTTTGTTTCAAAAATTATTTATTAAATATGAATATATTTTAGTATATACACCATATATTTTTATAGTATAGATATATAATTTGTGGCAAAGTATTTCTTATTATGTATATATATTAATTACACCATGTATAAATGTACTTCACATATTTATATAATTATACACTATTATAATAACATGTGTGTGTGTGTATATATATATATATATTATATGTTTTATGTAACAACCTGACCCAACACTATGAAGTATTGTCCACTCTTGGACCTAGCCCATCATAGATTTGTCCCTTTGGATTCACCCCAAAAGACGCTTCACAGTATATAGACCAGTTTTTTACTTATATACCCAACATCTCTCCTGTTTTTTGCCATGTGGGACATCTCATCTCAAAATAGGTTGTTACATACACCCCCTCTATGGACTCAGCGTCCTCGCTGAGGTTTGCCTCACCACACGGGATTCACTTAGATTCAGATTGAGGTTTGTCCCTCCTCACCGAGGTTCACCTAAACTCAGTTGAACTCTAGCCCCACATCGACAAGGCTGACATATGAGTGACTCTGATACTATCTGTAATGACCTGACCCACCACTTGTCCGCTCTTGGGCCTAGCCCATCACGGATTTATCCATTTGGGATCACTCCAAAAGGCACCTCACAGTATATAGATCAGTCCCTTACTTATATACCCAACATCTCTTTTGTGTTTTTGCTGATGTGAAACATCTCATCTCAAGATGGGTTGTTACATTTTATTTATTATTTCCCATTTTAAAAAATATTCCTAAAAAGAAGGAACATATATTGAGAAGAATAGGAAGATTAGTTATAGTACTCCTACTTCAATGGAACTACCATTTATTTTCCTCCATTTTAAATTAGTTTTAGGTTATAAAAGCAAATAGTTTATTGTTATGTTTGTTATCTTGATAATACTACTACTACGTATTTGTAATAATTTTTTAAAGTAGGCTAGTTATGTTTGTCATTATTTGTGCTATTTCCTTTTGTAGGTTTTTTTCTTGGCCTGGCGGATGGAGATTGACATTTCAAGCTATAGGCTGCGGGTACGAACCCCGCTTGGAGTGTTCCTATTAAGATGAGACTTCATCAAAGATCTGTGTTGAGCCCATTTCTGCTTGCCTTGGTAATAGATGAATTGACGCGATCTTTCCAAGAGGAGGTTCCATGGTTTGTGCTATTTGCAGACAACATAGTATTGATTAATGAGACTCATACTAAGGTTAATGATAGGTTGAAGGTTTGGAGATACGCCTTGGAGTCCAAAGGATTCAAGCTGAGCGAACCAAAACAGAGTACTTCGAGTGCAAATTCAGTGTTGCGAGAGATGAAACAAACATTGATGTGAGGCTTGCCACTCAACCTATGCCCAAGAGGGAAAACTTTAAGTATCTGAGATCCATCATCCAGAGTAGTGGTGATATTGATGATGATGTCACATATCGTATTGGGAAGCATGGACTAAATGGAGGCTTGCCTCTGAAGATACCACCTAAACTCAAAGGTAAGTTTTACAGAATAATGGTTAGACCATCGGTGCTGTGTGGGGTGGAGTGTTGACTAGTAAAAATGCACACGTTTAGAAGATGCATGTCACAGAGATGAGGATGTTGAGATGAATATGTGGTCACACTATGAGTGATAAGATTAGGAATGAGACCATTCAAGAGAAATTAGAGGTGGCCCCTGTGGCTGATAAGATGAGGGAAGCGAGACTGCGATGGTTTAGACATGTGCAGAAAATGAGTACCGATGCTCCTGTTAGGAGGTGCGAGAGGTTGCTTTTGGAAGTTACAGGTAGACCAAAGAAGTATTGGGGGGAGGTGATCAGACAAGATATGGCGAAACTTGATCTTACCAATGACATGACCCTAGATAGAAATGAGTAGAGGTCGTGAATTAGAGTAGTAGGATAATTGGTTGGAAGGGTTAGGTGGATGTCTGGCCTTGGAGTACAGTAGGGTAGCAGGAGTAGTCATGTCCTATATCATGTGATGTCATTATCTATCATATATGTGTTTAATTTTATCGTATCTATATACTGTCATGTACTTTTCATTGTTAGTCGATCTTTCTATTTCCTTTCCTTTCCTTTCCTTTCTTTTTTGTCATATCTAGTTTATTCTACTTATGGGTTTCTGAGACGAGGGTTCCCAGGAAACAATCTCTCTACTTCTATGAGGTAGTGGTAAGGTTTGCGTACATTCTACCCTCCCTAGACCCCACTTGTGGGATTCCACTGGGTATGTTGTTGTTGTTGTTATAATATATAAATTAAATTCTAAACTTGACTTCAAATTTTAACTTTCATCGTACACACAAATAGGCACTTTAACTACCCGACACTTCAACAAAAAATACTTTAACTTTCAAAGTGAACAAGTGTCTACTCATTGAGGTGTTAAAGTTAAGGTGTTTTTTTGTTGAATTGTTTGATAGTAAAAGTGTCTACTTATGCACTGCGAAAGTTAAAGATCAATTAAAATTTGAAGCCAAGTTTATAATCCAATTTATGTATTATGCATTTACTTTGCCCTTTTATTAGTTATTATATTTTTGTCGATGTGATTTTCTTCTTTATATCTGAAATTATTGTACTTGAACCGAGGGTCATTTAGAAATAATCTCTCTATATCCACGAGGTAGTGATAAGATTTGCATAAACTCTATCATTTCTAAATTCTAGTTGTGAAATTTTACTAGATACATTGTTTATACTTTCTCTATCTTATTTTATGTGACGTCGATATAATTTCAAGATTCAACTACATTTTTTTATGTCTATTAAATATTTTAAGTTGTTAATTATTATGATTTATATTATTTTTATTAAAAAAATCATCTAAAAATTTACTTATTAAATCATTCCTTATTTGAACTATACATGAAATCTAATATAAATGTCATGCCCCAAGAGGGTACCCTTGGTGTGGCCGGTACTCCGAGACTATTGCTAGCCCCCGAGCGAACCGCTTAGCTTCATCATCACCTCATACTCAATAGCGGAAGAACAGTACTTTATGAAAGGGAACCTCATATGAAGATAAAAGGCATATCTCTAATATATCATAGTTTTCAAAATAGAAATAAATTTAGATACATCCATTCCATACTATATACTCATAGTCTATGAAGCCTCTACGAAGCAGTCTAGATGGTGCCATGACAGGCCATGAACACCCCAATCAAAGAAAGGAAAGATAGACTAATTCAAGTTCATAAACAAGGGCTCCTTCGGAGTACAAAGAGGGCTCACCAACACTGGGATTGTACCGAAGCTGGGCCTCAATGGTGTGCGTACTGAGATCCTCTATCTGCTGTATTTGCATCATAAAATGATGCAGACCTAAAATGGACATCAATACATGAAATATACTGGTATATAAAATAGCTCAAGAATAGTAAAGCTCGATTCATTCATCTCAACTCAACCACTCATGCTCAAAATAGTTTATGCAAGTTTCATAGAAAAATCATGCTTTTTAAACGTAAGCTCAGTAAAATAGGTTTAGTAGTTATAAACTCGATTTGAAAAAATCATGCTCAATCAAGATTTTGCTTGGGAGTTTCTCTTAACTGACATCCTCATCCCACCACCTTTAATTAGGTGATGCACAACAAATCAGCATTGTTACCACGCTCGCCTTTAACTTCCCATGAAAAGGGCGTTCAACTCTCTCTTGGATCTGATATAAGTGTCCATTTAAGGGACAAGAGCCGCCAGACTAGCTGTAACAACTATCCTATGCTGACAATGTAGTTCTGTAGGTTAAAGTAGCAGTATACTCACTCTCCGCTCGATGCTCGATATTCCTCCCAAGACTAAAATATGCTCAACTCATCAATCAACTCACCATCATCTCATCAACCTTAACTCGTCATTCATCTCATCAATCTTAACTCATCAATCATCTCATCAATCAACATATCAATCATTCCATCAGTCAAGTCGCCTCAATTATTTAACAATTCATTCAATCAATGCAAAAAATCAAACTTAACTCAGCTAGATATGATTATTTGGACTCATTAATTTACTCATCATGTAATACAAGTAAGATATCATGTGTAGTGATGCAAGTGACATCAATACAACATACATCTCATGTTCAATCATACTTAAATTACTCAATTCATGTACTCACCCTCAACCTCAATCTCAATCTCATTGTTATGCATACAATTCCACAAAATTATGCAATGTAAGATTCATATAGCCCAGTATCAAGTACAGGTGTGCATCTCATGCCTCTATGTCATGCAATATAGCCTATACCAATACTTATGCAATGTAGAAGTTTTTTCATGTAATAAAATAGGGTCTCATGATGAATACAAGGATAAAGTATCAAAATAAGAGAAATTTCTCAAGAATCTCAACTCTTCTCAAATCTTAGCTCAAGATAATGGAAAGGGTGTGCAAAGAAAGGAATACACACTTTGGTAAGCCTTAAATACCTGAAAATTGAAGAATAATCGATCCCTAACCAATTATTGCTCTTGGGTTGTAAAACCTTAGCTTTCTCCTCTTCTCCTCTTTGCTCTCAAGAACCCTCAAGGTGGAAAAATGGTGAAATAATGGCCTGAGGTTTGCTTTTTAGGCTTTATACAAGCCAAAAATCGTGTAGGGATTTAACAAAAGGGACCGAATAGACAAAAATATCCCTCATTAACTAAGTCAGAAAGGTCTACGAAACCCCGACTATGACTTGCCGTCCTCACTATGAGTCATAACTACTCGTAGATTGGAAATCTCTAAGATCCTGAATCACTGAAAGCCTTTACAAAACCCCTTTGTTACGAGTCGTAGTCCTTACTATGGTTGTAACTGACTTCACATAGCTAGAGGACCTCGATATTTGAAACATTGAAACTGAGTGCGAAAACCCTCCTACGAGTAGTAATGCTCATTAGGAGCCGTAACCTGACCTCGCATCTGAAGGGTCCTGAAATTGTAAGTTGCTGAATTCTCTACAAGACCCCTCTGTACGAGTTGTAATCCCCTTCTACGACTCGTAGTGACCCTCAATTTTTTCTCAAATTTTTCCTCAACATCATCTGCACTTTCACTCACAATCAAATAGAAAGAATTAGGGGGCATTACGATATAGCAAGCAATCTCTCGTCTAAGGGTATTTTGATAATTTTTCAAAGTATAACAGGATCCCACTCTCAGGGGTCATTTTTAGCCAAAGTTTTCCAAGGGTCTTGGAATCGGTCCGAAAGCCTCAATGAACGAACATGATTTTCAAGAAAATTGATCAAAGTCAAACTTGGGCTAGTTTTGAAAGACTAAAATGCTAAATGGTGGAAACCCGCATCGAAGGCTTCGAAATTTGAGCCAGCCATGCTTCTAGCCTACAATAGTCATTCCAGAGTTGATAAAATTGTCAAAATTCCATTTTGAGACCATTTATCTATATTCTTTTAATAAATCAACTTTTTGAATTATAAAGGCTTCACAATACGAAAAGCGACATCAAATCCAAATGAACGACCAGATGACTGAGCTATCAGTGTTTGTAAGCCATAAATGACTTGAGATCGCTTGGAAAAGCTCTAACCAATTGAAAAAAGACGATAACATAAAAATTGACTTGAAGAGTCATTACACTATGTCCTTCAACTTTGAATATGCTTTGACACCTAAACTTGTATAAGGATTAAAAATAGACATACTCATCCTATATGGTATAATACACGCCGAACACAATGTATGACATAACACATGGTGAATGTATCTATTCATTCAATTTTATAAAAGTTTAAATGTTTATTATATACAAAGCCAAATTAAATAATACATTTATATATTATGCTAACTAAGAATTTACTATACCAATGTTATAAACTAAATCTTTTTGTCAAATCTATACTCACTGCACACAAATACCACCATTTTCCCATTTCTCCTACCCCTATTTAATACGTAGTTTCCTTTATTTCTTACCTCAATTAAAATCATATATGAGTCGTTAATATGAGTTGACTTAGTCCATTTAAATGAAGTTCATATGAATTTTAAAATTTGATGGACTAGATTAGGATGATCCACTATTTTATTGGGCCAGAAAATATCAAGCCAACCCCATTATTACATGACATGCGTTGAGTCAATTCACTTTTTAAAAGAATATTTTTTATAATTGTTAACTTAAATTCTATTTTTAAAATATTAACATAAATATCTATGAGATACTATTATATGGTGTTATTATACAAATATCATGATACGACCGTATAAGAAAAATAATTTTCTTGGACGTAAAGTTTATGTGAAACTAAATAAACTCTGATAGATTACCATTCAAATCAAATAGCGATATTAATAAGCAAACTAAACAATTAATGAATATATAAAAATAACTAGCTAAATAGAAATATTAACTTATAATATTTATATATATGATAGTTTAAGTAGACTTTAAAGTTGGATTCCTCTTGTTATTTATTTGCATTATAGTATTTTATTTTATTTTTATTTATTCATTTGGCCAATTGGCTGACCCAATCCATATTGTTCAAGCCTCATTGATTAGCAGGCTTACTCAGACAGGATTCAAAAGTCACATTCTTAAATTGGCTTCAAAAAATTTAGTCTAATCCATTCAAATCACAGGTTGAACCTGATTGACCTAACATGTCCTCCCATATTATATTGACAGATCTACCTAATAATATGAAAGTTGAATGCGTAATACATAAATGTATTGTTAACTTGGTCTCAACTGACATCTTTGTCCTCTAACTTTGAATGTGCACAAGTAACATTTAAACTTAGCTTATATAAAATTGAATAAATAGACATATTCATCATATGTGACATCATACATGACAATTTTGTATCCTATATGACGTCCTACATATATTATGCCACATAAGATGCAGGTATCTATTTGTTCATTTTTATATAAATTTAAGTCCCTACTTGTGCACACCCAAAATTAGGGGCAAAGAGATCTGCAGAAGCTAAGGTAACAACAACAATAACATACCCGGTAGAATCCCATAAGTGGGGTTTGGGGAGGGAAAAATGTTCGCAGACCTTACGCTATCTCATAGAGATAGAAAGACTATTTTCGAGAAACCCTAATCTGAGGAATCAAGTCCCATAAGCAGAATATACTAGATATGAAATAAAAGAGGAAAAAAAGAATGACTAATAATGAAAAACAAATGATAGTATATAAATACAAAAGTAACAAATATAAGAAGGATAAAGACAACACAGGATATAAAAACACGATTACTCCTACCAAACATGTTATAACACAAGGCTAGACATCAATCTACCCTTACTAGCTTATTAGCCCGCTACCCTAATATGCGACCTTCACTTTGTTCTGTCTAAGGTCATGTTCTCGGTGAGATGAAGTTTCACCATATACTATCTGATCACCTCCCCAAGTACTTCTTCGGTCTACTTCTACCCTATATCTAACCACTAACTCCAGCCTTTTGCACCTTCTAACAGGAGCATCGGTACCTCTTCTCCGCATATGTCCAAACCAATGCAGTCTTGTTTCCCTCATCTTGTTAGCCACAGGGGCCACCTCTAACTTCTTCCAAATGGTCTTGTTAGAACTCGAACTTTTGTGCATTGGAACCGTTACAGGAATTTGGGACCTAAGTGTTAATTTTAGGAAATTTAGGACCAAAAA
>DF371515.1:1687-12615 GCA_000787875.1 Solanum virginianum
ACACTAGATGGAATAGGGAATAAAGACATCACATAAGTAGGGAGTGAGTCCAGAACAACATTGATAAGAGTGACTTTTCCCTCTATTGAGATGTAATGGGCTTTCTTGTATAGTGATTTTGATAAAAATTCTAGATAGCTCCCTAGACAACCATTGTATCAGAAGTGATGTGGTCTTCTACTCCCAGAGATTCAATTGAGTTGTACCTCTTGTGAGCATTGGCCATTTTATGGAAGAATATGGTGTTTTTGTCACCATGTTTTAACTAGTGAACTCTCGACCTTTGCTTCCATGCTATCTCTTAACTTTTAGCTAATTCTTCAAACTCCTTAGCTAGTTAAGTTTTATGAAGAAGCTCATCATCAGTGAGGACTTTTTGCTCTTGTGGAGAGTCCAGGAACTGATCTGTTGTAGGATCTCTTCTTTCTTTTGATTCCAGTTCACCTTATTGCAATTGCTCTAGTTGATTAGTTCTTTTTCAAAGAGGTTGAGTTTGTTTGCCAAGATGTATGGAGGTCTTCCTACGTTTGGAAAAGAAGACCATTATTACATCACCTTGTCATTGAAATTCCAGTCTCCACAAGTAAGAAGGATTGGGTTGTGGTTTTACCCCAATCTTGGTACAAAGTCTGTTTGACCTGAGAGAAAGTCTCTTCCCATTCAGTTGGGTGCAGGAACCGATCAATTCTTGTACCGCTGTTCAAGATCTCCCCCTTCTCCAAGTGTATGCCCCACCAAATAAAGGAGGGTCAATCACATCTTGTTCATTTATGCAATTAGAGAATTCAGACATTGCCCCAATGAGTCTGTTCTCTCCCCTTCTCCAAATGTATGCCCCACCAAATAAAGGAGGGTCAACCAGATCTAGTTCATTTATGCAATCTGAGAATTCAAACATTGCCCCAGTGTGTCTGTTGCTATTTGCCTTCTCGGAGACAAATCTTGTGACATCGAAGTCACCACAGCTCACCCAGGACCCTTCAAAATTGGACCTGCATTTGATTATTTCTCTCTAGAGCTCTCTCCTAGTAACCCTGTTACAGCTTGCGTAGACTGCACTCTAGTGCCAGGTCAGTTCCTGATTGATACCTGTGAATTTGCAAGTCATCATTTGGTTGCCAGTTATGACCAATTCTCCC
Source organism: Solanum virginianum (assembly GCA_000787875.1). Taxonomy (NCBI): domain Eukaryota; kingdom Viridiplantae; phylum Streptophyta; class Magnoliopsida; order Solanales; family Solanaceae; genus Solanum; species Solanum virginianum. Next base: position 2,827 of record DF371515.1, read on the forward strand.
TACCACTCCCTCTTATCCCACATGATTAGAATTCTACCGCTGCTGCCCCTTGCCGCCAGATGTGCTTCTCCTATCTATTTGTTTGCCCACAATTCCCTTATTAAATATTGTTTTCTTCCCCCTCTAGCATGGTTTCCAGTAGAACTTGAATATTTGCGCCCCTACCCCACACACCCACCCACCCCCATTGATGTATCAGTTGTTTCACTAAATTTCTCTTGTCTGCTCCATTGAGCCCTTGACATTCTAGGAGAGGATTTTCACTTTCATTGATCACTGGTAGGTGTCCTCCTCTCTTTTCTTGGTTCTCTGTCTTTGAAATTGACCTAAAAAATAAGGTTCCTCACCTCCTTTAGGATCAGATGGTAATTGTTAGATGATTCCTTCGATTTCCTCCTCCTTTGGTGTAACTTCCCGAAGAGGGATTCTGCATCTTTTTCTAATCCTTCAAACAAGGCTCCAAATTCCTTGCTTAATCTTACTATGTTGTTTTTCACCCAAGCAGAAGTTTCTGATTCTATCATTCTGATGCATTCACTTGAATCTAATTGTATGGGGGTTGGCTCTTCTAGGTTTATCAACTGATTGTTCTATACTGCCTTTGCCTCTTCCTTGGGAAGCACTAGATCTACAACTGAGGGTACAAGACTTTTTTTTCGAGGTAGGAAGTGCGTCTAGCACGAGATTGAGGTGCCCATATTACATGTTATCCGCTTGCATCCTCTTATGGTTAAGTTCGTTGGTCAGGATCTCGACCATACTTCTATGTGAGGAGGGTAAAGAAGGTTAGGAGATTAAGCTTGCGTTGACAAACTTAGTGAAGGGTTTAGCTCCAGTAGGCTTATAAATTTTTGTTTTGGAAAAGGGCTCAACTCTAGTGGGCTTAAAATGTTTTGTTCTGGGGGGTTTGGCTTCTCGAGGCCCATAATAGGACTTATTTGAGAGTGGGCCGCTTGTGTTAAATAATTTAGCACCAGGAGTTTTGTGTGACACATGTGAATGATGCATGTCTTTACTGGGACCCACTTTGTCGCCACCTAGTAGATCCAAATCTATTGGGGATTTCCCCCTTCTCTTTGACCAAAATTATGACACGTCTCCATCCGCTTTTGGGGGTCGAGAAGACGTGACCCTCCATTTTCATACCTAGTATTGTCATCTAGGTTTTCACACTGTGCCCTATCCTTGAGTTTGAATCTAGTCGGAGCTTCAACCCAGACCGGCATTGTGAAGATGAAGTCACCGTCAGAGATTTCAACTTTTCTGGGGATTTTGGTCATGGGGCCTCTAACCTTGAGGCGAGCCCATCAAAGATGATTCTTCAGAGAGGTCTCCTCTTCACTCTCTCCTCTTCAGTTGCTATCCATTGTCTGCACTTGTCTCCAAGTCTTTCATGGTGTTGTCTTACCATAGATGAACTGGAAGACCAAGAATTCGTATCCAAAAGCAGTCGAACTTTTGGTCTGTAGCATAAGTTTCGGCCAAGGGGGACCACCAGTTCATCCTCAAAATCCTTCCCTATTTTGTCCACTTTTCAAGTAAGATGCGCTATGCTACTTCCCTGGAGTGGAATTCAAAGAAGAATTGGATTCCATTCATGTCATGGACCTGGGAATCTGCGATTTTCCAAGCCTGTTGAGCCCATTTCCTTCATTTCTCGTTGGGATTTCATCATTGTTGGGGAAGCTCCCAGCAATACCTATTCTAGGCGTATGACTTGGGATTCCAAGCTCTTGTTTTGCTTTGGTGCCTTATGGTAAGTGCCTGTTCTAGGCGTATGACTTATTTTGAAATATTAGAAGCTAATGTTTACTTTTGTTATAGCATAATAGTATAATGTTGGCTTGCTTAGGTGGTTGGTGTTTGCCATTGCACTAGCTATATTATTGTAGCTTTTGTTTTCGATATTTATCATTGTCTATTATTGTTTTCAATAATCAATCCTAGTATTTTGTTTATTGTATTTCGATTATTGCACTATTTTATTGTTTTTTCTCTATTCTGCTACACTTTTCCTCGTTACTTGCTATATTTTCTTCACGAAGTAGTGGTAAGGTCTGCGTACGTTTTACCCTCTCCAGACCCCACTTTTGGGATTTCACTGGTACGGTTTATGCTTCTAAAATAGTGTTCCATCTTATGTCTTGTAATGTGTACTCTCCTACTCTCTTGCAAGCTTAGCATAATACTTTAGTTTAAGGAATTGATTTGTATCCAAAAATATCATCCCCTCGAGTATTGTTTTCCGGAGCCTTTATGGGCCTAGGGCAATATCTTCGTTGTATCTTGCATCACAGAAATCTTGTGTGTTCAACAGTCCAAACATAAATCCCTTTTACGCAGTTAGTTTGTTTGTGTTTGATATGTAAAACCAGACAATGGAGAAAACGGAACTGCTCTGTGTATATTAGCCTTAGTCTCTTTTCCCGTGTTTCCACACGTTTTAAGGGGTCTTTTTGCCTTTTTTTGACAACCAGATTAACAAAGATGGAGTTAAAAGGAAGTTCTATCCAGGTGATACTCTTCCACTTTGGCATGAGGAGATGGATGCTATGAACTCACTGCTAGATATTGTGCCCGCAGCAAGTTCAGACCCAATGGTCAGTTGAGAATAGAAACGACATGTATTTCTCCCCCTGATATGCCAGTACTGGCTTTCCTATTGTGGATGGTCATGCCCCCTCCCTTTGTCCTCTTTGACTCTTCATATACCCTCCTCTTATGGTTAAGTTCGTTTCCTATTGTGGATGGTCATGCCCCCTCCCTTTGTCCTCTTTGACTCTTCATATACCCTTTTGAGGCCTGATAATTCATGTTCTGTAATGTCATATTTGCTTCAAAGATTATTTCCCTGCTATGTTTCAAAATAGGAAAAAGAAGGGTAGTAATTAAAAGTGAACTTTTCCTTCCGCAGGAAAAAGAAAGGTAGTAACTAAAATCCAAAGCTGAACCAATACATGCTCAACTTGCCTTAAATTGGTTTAGTTTTGATTTTAGTCTCTGAACGGAAGAACGCCTGTAGTTGTCATTGTTGCACATGATCCTCCAATGCCTAGTCATTGTTGCACATGATTTTTCAGCAAAGATGCGTTTAGGTGAAAGATGATGGTATATGTCGAGCATCTGTTGCCACTGCTTTAGAGCTTAGACTGAGGGGGGTGGTTGGCCTTTGACCCTGATGGTGGTGGGACTGCCAAACAAGAAATTGACTTGTACACCTTAACCAATTTCAAAATCCCAGTTTTGGACTACCATATTCCAATGCTTGGTCACCCCAGAGAAAGTAAATTTCTTTGTTAATGATAATAAAAAAGACATTTAAAGTTTAATATCTCCTTCTCCTTGTTTCAATCCAAACTATTCCCATTCTCCACCCACATAGTGTAGCTAGATTACAAATCGGACAAATAATTGGAAGAATAGGTTCGTAAATGAAAGTGGCTAATTTCTGCATCTGTATCATTAGAATATTAAACTATACGTAAAGGGTGATGGAAAATAATCTATTTTGCATTTATGTGATTTAATAAAATTTGTGGGGAAGAAATATTTTATTCCATAAGGTACTTGCTTCAAAGGCTTCTCAAGTTAAAAGCGTCCTTTATTTACTATATGAGAGAAGAAAATATGGGAAATGAAACTTCATTTTGACATGGTGCTCTTTTACCAAATATAAAACGTAAACACAACACAAATGGGAGATCACCAAATCCCACTACTAAAAGCATACTTTTTTACTGACTCCTCATTAGCACAATCCCCACTGGCAACAAATTCATTAATGGTTTAGGAGAAATTATGCCAAAAAAAAAAATCTATGTTCTTTTTATGCTTCTATTATTAGTTCAACTCATATCTAAATTATCTTTCTTAGCGTTTTGTTGGGTGTGACATGGTAATATTATAATCATAATAAGGTAGCATTTTGGAAAGACTTATTTAGTAATACACAAATTATTGGGACCATGAAAGGGTTTTCACGCATAATGATTTAACTAGGTGAACAATAAGAAACATTAATAAGTGTGATTAATTCGTAAGATGATCATCATTGCTACTTGTACTCTCAGAAAATTATGGATATATACAATTTGGTCAACTAGCTTATTAACATAATCAAAATATACGTACTTCCTTGTTAACTTTTCCTTTTCCACTATTTCAAATGTATATCCTCACCTTTACTTGTCACTTTAAACATATCAAGAAAATATTGTATTTTATTCTTAGCAATAATTACTTATTTTCAAGTTATTTTTTAAAATGTAATATTAAATATCAATCAATATGGACATTATAATAAAATACTCATATCAATCAGCATATTTTAAAACATGTGCAAAGTTCAAAGTGGACAAAATAAAAATGAACAGACAGTAATATCTACATCATTGTTCATGAGGATTTCCATATTACTATCATCTAGTTTAAGTTTAGCATTTTATCTTCTTTTGGTTTAGGTAGCCATGACTTGTCATTAGCACTATCTAGATAGTAGAGTTAGAGGCTTCATAGACTAGATAGTGATGAGTTGATGTTGAGATCTTTATCTCTTGACAGATTTCCTTTAAATCTCTATGTCAGAGAATAAAAGTTTGATTGTTAGCCTATGGCCTAAATATATTGAGATTATCCACCACTTTTCACCTTTAGTCTTCATTGATTTGTTAAACTATAATTTAATAAATGTGATGAGGCCAAGTGATTTGCTTTGTAACTAGCAATAGTCTCTGGGTGTCAACCACATCTAGGGTACCCTTCTGGAGCATGACAAACTTGGTATTAGAATATCGAGTTCAAGGGTCCTAGGAAATTTATGAAGTCATGTCTAATAGAGTCTTGTTTATGAGTATGTTGTGCACCACACTTTATAAGCAGGAGGCTATAAGACATTAGAAATTGTTACATTTCTTTCATATTCTGACTTTTGATATAGAGTTAAACTCTATGAGAGCTCTCTTCTAATTCGTGCGTTACGCATTTACAGAATTTCGACCATGTCTCTGAGAAGAGTTGTTAAAGAGAGAGGGCATTTGGCTAGACAGAATAACAACCAACCTGAGCCCTTGAATCAGGCTGAACCTATGGGGCCAGCCATCCCTAAACAGCCACCACAAGTTGACGTCAGCAACGCTGAGCTTCACAAGCCATCCAGAATTTGGCCCAGGCTGTGACAACACTGGTTGCTAGACAGGGAGTAGGCAGGTAGGGTGCTCCAAATACATCTAGGGTTCATGAGTTCTTGAGAATGAATCCGCCTGAGTTCAAGAGGCCAAGGAGGAATAAGAATGGGAGTCGCTTTCAAACAGGGCCTCATAACTTGAGAGCTCAAGGATCTCAATCCTAGGCTAGTGTGGCTCGAAATCCTCAAGGCAAGCCACCATGTGGAAAGTGTGGCAAATTTCACTTGGAAAAATACAGTGGAGGGAGCGCTAGATGTTACAAGTGTGGCCAAGTCACCTTCAAAGGAAATGTCCTAAGTGGGCCAACAAAGCTCAAGCTTCTACACCGTTAGAGAAAATTAGAGAGATGCTACTTCTGGCACTAGCAGGGCCACATACCAGTTGTATATCATGGGTAGTCACCAAGATCAGGAAGACTCTCCTTATGTTTCTCTAGATATTGTGACAGGTATGATTCAATTCTTTACTTTTGATTGTTATATTTTGATAGATCCTTGTGCCACCCCATCGATTGTGTCTCTTTATATGGCTAGTAGATTTGATAAAACTCTTGAGTGTCCTTCTGGACCCTTCAGTGTATCTACTCTTATTGGTGATACTATTCTAGTTAAAAGTATCTATAGAGATCATTCTATGCCAATCTATCATAAAGATACTACGACTGACTTAGCGGAGCTAGTTGAGATGCACCCTAGGCTCTCTTATCAAAGACTTGCTTTCGATGTTGCCAATGAGATAAAAACTTTTGTCACTAAAGGTTTATTGTTACCACCTAAGAGTGTGACCTGAGGTCTTGTAAACCATAAGTAAAGTTGTCATCCCAGAGCTAGAATGACGACGATGGAAAGGAAGGGACAAGATAGTGAGAGTAATGGTTGATTGAGGCTTGTGACTAGAGTTGTGTCCATTAGGTAAGTAATATGGTGACGATTTGATTCCCATAAGTTTTGATGAAAAAGTAGTAAGTACCCTTTGATTTTCATGATGAAGTATAAAGAAAGAGTTATTGTTAGGATGTGTCAGAGTGTGTTCAAACTAGAAAGAAATTTATGTTGATGTGTTATAGTATTCATATTAGTGAGGGTGAAAAATAGATGTTGAATAGGGAGTAGAGTATTTTGAAGTGATAGATCTAGACTAGGCTTATGATCTTGAAGGGAGAGCCTCGTTTAATTCATAGAGTTATGAGCTTAGTCTTCGCTGATTTGTTATTGAGACTGTCCACCATTTTTCATCTTTAGTCTTCGTGATTTGTTAAACTATGATTGAATAAATGTGATGAGGCTAAGTGGTTCGCTTTGTGACTAGCAATAGTCTCTAGGTGTCAACCACGTCTAGGGTACCCTCCAATCAGTATAGTAAAACACTCATATCAATCAGCAATTTTTAAAACATGTGCAAAGTTCAAAGTGTACAAAATAAAAATGAACAGATGAGTAATATCTACATCATTGTATATGTATTGTAAGTGTGTGTACATACTTGGTATAACGTATACACCGTAAATATTTTATAAATTAACAAGTCGAAGTGTTTAGGACCATAATTATTTCTTATAATTATAACCGAAGTTCTAATATCACTTCAAATCACAGCCTTCATCAGGTTCTTGTTCTTTTACTAAATTACCCTCACAAAAGAAAAATTCCATTTCATCATGATTTGAAGTGCTTAAAAATGTTTTCTTCAATGAAAATGATTAAAAAGAAAAATCCTTTTACTTTGAAGATATTTTTGCGTATTTTCTTTATCAGTTACTTTAACTAACAATTAGGTTACTGTTATAAATTTTAATTTTAAAATATAATCATAACGACACCCTTATATATATAGACCTTATCTTGCACCTTGTAAGATTGTCACATCTCATTTGTACATACAAAGAAATAATCGCGAAACTAATTTTGTAAGCAACGCTGAGCTTCACAAGCCATCCAGAATTTGGCCCAGGCTGTGACAACACTGGTTGCTAGACAGGGAGTAGGCAGGTAGGGAGATCCAAATACATAAAGGTAAAATATTTTATATTAAAAAAAATTCATGAAGCACTTTTTTTTTTTTTTTTACCGATTATGCTCTTTTTATTTTAGAATATTATTAAATAAATTGCCTTACTGCTAAAATGATGATATTAGTCACAATAATTACAAAAAATATAAACCATACGTTATCACTTTTTGTAACTTTTATATATCTTTATTTCTCGAGAATCTTTCTATCTTTGCAAATATGAACTATTTTATTTTAAATGACAAAATCGATATCTAGAATCTTATAATATACATTCTAATTGTTGGTGTTCAGTCAGAACCTCAAAGTTTTATTATTTCCAATTGGGTTTTCAACATTTTAACAATATGCTGCCTAGCTGCTTTGACAACAACTTCCAATGATCTTTTATAGCATGTTATATCCCACATTTATCAATTTTTTCTTCCTTTTTTTTTTTTAAAAAAAACATTTATTTTTTCATCACTTATCTATTTTTGGGGAAATAAAGGAAGAGATAATGTTGCACTTTGTATTTTAGTTATTTTAATCCAAGTCAAGTAACAATTTATCCAGTATTGACTTCACACACCTTCAAAAACAATAAATAAAATCATAATTTCATTATATTACCTTTTTAATATGATAAATTCAATGCTTTGGAAATTAAAAAGTACTATAGCTACTAAATAGGCCACCTGGTGTGATAAACTATATCTCTTGATCCTGATTGAACAAGTAAAAGTGAATATATATTTTTAATATAATGAACAAGTAAAAGTGAATGAAAGGAGCAATAAGTTTTACTACAAATTACCCATAAAAATTTAAAACTTCCTCCAATTTATATTCATGACAAACAATGGCGGATTTAAGATTTTCTTTAAGAGAGTTTAAAATTTTAAAAAGTAGACACATGAACTAATTGAAAAGGGTGTGACATTTATTATATATGCATAAAAAATTATTTTTTCCATATAAAAATAGCACTTCACCGAAGGAGATCCAAATGAACCCCCTAATTACCATATGGCTTTGCGATATATAATCGAACACAATTTCAATTTTTAAATATCAGTTTTCCCTTTGAAAATATAATAAGTACTTAGCAGAAAAAATTTAAAAATATAAAGAAGTTGAAAGGACACCACCTCTGTTCTTTGGCTTATCCTATATTCTTTCTCACTATAAAGTCACTTTTAGAGGACTAGAATTTAAAGAAAGGTTAAGATTTTATTTATTTATTTTAGAATTTTGAGGACAAGCCCTATACATCTTAAACCTCTATTGACCTATTCTTTTCAAAGAAGAGATATCATACTTTGGACAAGGATTCTTTTTTGTTTGAAAATTGGTCATTGTCTATTGGATCATGAATAAGATTAGCATATTATCCCCATTTCCACTCACATCACAACAACTAGTTTGATATGGACCTTGTTGTCACTCTTTCAATGTCTATTTCACTTCTTTAATTGGTCAAGGAATACAATGTCCTACAATTTTAAGAGAGTTCAATTAAATCCATATTCAATATATTAATATGGGTGTCAAAAGCTCCCAAAGTAGTAATCAATTCATGTCACTTTTTTATTTATAAGTTTTTTCTCCATTTCCAATATTCTTATTTTAACGTTAATTACGTATGTTTTTTTTAAATGAATGATATGACATATTTAAGACTAAAAAATTCATAAGATATTTTTTATATGTTAGTTTAAAAAAATAAATTTTACACCTTGCTAGAAAACTTTAAGAAAGATGACCTAGTCGATATCTTGATTTCATTGTAACAGTGATCTTTGATTATATTGCTAAGCATGGTGCCCAAACGAATTAAAACTTAAAAGGAGAGGTATCAATTTGGAGCCCTTTTTTTATTCCCTTAGTTTCTTTTAAAGTTGTCATAGTTTTTTTTTTCCTTACAACTTGTTTGGATGATGGTTTTTCAGAGTATGGTAAGAGTTAAACGACATAAACTTTAACTAGCATTTTAAGACGTATATTTTTATCATGTTGATTTGAAAAAAAACTTATAATCTATAGTACTTTTTTGTATAGTTTTTGAATATTTACATTTTATAATAAAATATTAAATTAATTAATGTAATTTAATTTAATTTTAAAATTTAGTTACATTAACTCTCAAAAAATATAACACGATAACTATAATATATAAAAAGGTTTTCTCTTGGTGTAAAGACAAGATTGTTTGTTTCATATATCAATTAGATGTCCAAATCAGGTCAAGGAAAAAATAACTTGACACCATAATTATAGGGTACCCTACAAAAAAAACCAAAAAGTTTGTCCAGATCAGTAGCACATGCATTATTTGATTATGATGAGTGATATCTATTCCTTTGAGCTGTCCTGTGGGTCCAAAACTTCGCAAGTATATGTTTTTGCATTTAATGCTAATTTTGGCTACTTATAACAACTCTTCTGTGTGGCCCTTTTTCTTCCTTTCAACCAAAATTTGGCACAAATGTTACGACCCAACTCATGGGCCGCGACTGGTACCCGATAGGGCATCCTGACAACATGATCAAATCAAATCCTGACAATGAGTTACTATTTATTTTACAGAAATTTGGGCAGAGTTTCCTCTGTATTA
>DF371511.1:0-10936 GCA_000787875.1 Solanum virginianum
TCAATCTTGTAGCTCTGATTCCCCCCACCTCTCCTCCTTTAGTATTTTTTTTTTATATTACATACAAGTATTTTATGATGATATTTTTTACTTACGTATTGAACATAAGAAAATAAGTCAGAATCTTACTTATTTTTTTAGAAAATATTTTCCTCCAGGATTTGGGAATTATATGAAAAATGAAAAATGGTAGGGCCAAATAATAATAAAGACAGTTCAATGGACATGTTACAATTACTCCTAAGCTACATCTTACATAGGGTTATATATATCATTATCAAACAGAAAAAAGAAACAATTTGTTCATTTTTATATATCTTTTTTCATTCATGCGATTGCCTGACTTAGGTTTTTGTCACTATGTGTTCCTCCATTTATTCCTCTATAAATTTCTTTCTCATATTTTAATGATTTAATTCTAATCCTTGACTTGGTTATTTCTCATAGGTGCCAGCAATAAATTAAATAGGAATCTATTCACAATATCTTGTTTCTTCTAGTTATTTAATGAGGAAATATGATGACGTGTCATGATAGATTTTTCAATGACATGTAACTTCAATTATGAATATGCTTAATAACCATCCATTTTTCTTTCAAACTTATCTTAATGGTGTAACCATATACTCTCTCCGTTAAAAAGAATGATCTAATTTGACTTGACACATACGACATTTAAGAGAACAACAATAACAAACGAAATTCAAGAGAACAAATAAGACATTTCAATCTTGTGATATTAAACATGCTGCATGCAAAATTAAAATTAAAGTTTTGCTTTTTTTTTTTAAACAGATCAAAAAAAAAAAAATCATTCTTTTTTAAATATAGGAAATGATAGTTAGCAAGCGCAATATCAGCAAGGGAGGAGCTACTCCTTTGGTGAACCTTCTTTGATGACAAATTATATTATTTATACCTGATTAAAATAATTTTTTATATGTATATAGCAGATGTTGAACCCCCTTGGACTAGTTTGTATGACTTTCAGATTTTGAACTCTCTTAGCAATAATCATGACTCTGTCACTAAATATCAAGGACATATTAAAACCAAGTTTCATTTACTAGTTCGATGGAACTCAACAATTTTAGCTCAGATTACTTCATATAATTATGTATATGTGTGATTAATTTCAATTTTTCTTTGTTGATTGTTTCTTTACCTAACTTACTAGCTCTAAAACACGAGTAACTCGTTAATAAACTAATCTCTAATCATGACAAGCTCGAGCGCTTTGTAAATTAATTGATTTTTGATTATTTTAAGATATTAAATATAATATATGACATGAGAATGTTGTTGTGAAGTCATAAAGTTTTATTTTAAAAATGATAAAAATAAAAGATTTATCCAATCAAATCATTACACGAATTTATTACGAGAGAAATAAAATATACAAAAAATGGACCCCCTTCACCAACTCTTGTGAGTTATCAAAGCCAATGGTTACTGAGACAAGAAGTTGTTCATTTTCCTTTAATTGGATTTCTTTTATATAACAACGGAAATCCGCAGCTCTGCATTATCTTTGGGGGCATACAAGGTAAATCATCGTTCTTATATAATAGCTCATAAATCACATAAGAGACGTAACCTGCACTAGGCAAGTTCGATGTAATGAGATAGACCAGAAGGCAAATCCTGTACTTTCGTTGGCAAAGAATTCGAACTTGACATGGAGGTCTCAAGCCCAAACCATTGGGCCACTTCGAGGAGTCATTTTCTTGGATTTTGCCTTAACGTCTTACAAATTCTTTTTTTTCTTTTAAGTCCATCTGTCTGAGCTTGTTTATATTATCGATAGATTGCAAATTCGAACCAAAAAAGAGGGATTAGAAACAGTTTTTCCATCCCATAAAAACAGGAGATAAAATTGTCAACATCTTATGTACCCTCCCAAAATTCAACTCCTGAAATTATATTAGATTTTTTGTTATTGTGTTATATTAAAAGTATTTTCTTAATTAAGTGCTGACTCAAGTGTGTTAAGTATACAGAAAAGTTCAACAGCTTAATCCCACTGGTGGATTAATTATTTGTTTATATATATCGTGTTTGGCATTATATGCGTAAAGGGATATGTTTAAATATGGTAAATGAATCTAATTGGGACTTATAATTAGCAAATGAACCAATAGGAGCTTATTTTTAAAAAAGTGACATCTTTCACTAATGACATTTTCATGTTTCACTAACTAAACGAAAGAAATTCATTTAATGTGTGAATTTTTGCTTCAAAAATATAGCACGACATTATAATAGTTAAATATTTTGAGTCCCTTTTAGTCTTACAAAAACAGGTTATTTATAAGGTAATTCCAAATAAATATTTATTTCTTAATTATTGTTCAATGTCCTGTAACTATTTCCTTGACCCTTATTAATCCAGTTGGAAAAAAACACCAAAATGGTCTTAAATTTTTGACAATTGCTTACTCCATGAGTAAACTTTCAAAGTCAAAAGTTCAAGAACACGTACTTTCAAAATTATTCTTGTAAATCACCCTTAATTTGATCGTATTCCTTATCTCAATTTTTTTTATTCCCATGATTCAAATTCATGAGATTATATTAGCAGTGGCGGATAAGGATGATTCAAAATCTGAAGAATTAGACATAAGAATTAGTCGAAGGAGATTCGACATCTACTATATATACATAAAAAATTATTTTAATCATACATATATAGTATAAATTTTAACCGAAGAAGGATAGCTCTGCCCCTGCATATTAGTGTGGAGAAATTCTATTTATTTCACTATAATCCTTCGTAAAAGTAACAACTAATAAAAATATGTTATAAATACAAATATCATAATATTTTTTTAATTTCTATGACTCAAACTCGATATATCTATTTAAGCATGAAAATCTTATTTATCTATTAAAACATTGGATGTTATATATTTGAAGTGGTACCTAACCCTTTTCTTTTTCTTTTTTGTTTTCCAAATGACCAAGGTCTTTCTTTTTTTTTGGCTTTTATATTTTTCCTTTTCCATTGGCCGGTGTCACGTGTGGTGAGATAATAATCCACGAAACATGTGATAGCAAGGCAAAATTCATGATATTTTCATTCAATAAAGTACCTCTTTTCTTTAGTAATAAACAAGACAACCCTAAGTGTTAAACTAACTTCATTATAAGCATCAAATTAAATTCCAAAACCTGTGCACGATAAGATGGATGGTGGTTGTCACCATCTACACACCTTTATTCAAAAAAAAAAAAAGTAGTCCCCCACAAAGGCTCATAATTTAAGAAGAGAGAGGGAAGGGCACATATATACAGTTGTAGGTTAATCTGATATAAGTCGGAAAGAACACCTCATGGCATTCTCCGACACAACAAGAGTGGTCCCTTTCTTATGAAAGTTACTGTCGAGACGGAGTCAATATTTTAACTTTATGGGTCATGAACGGTAAATTTAAATATTAATGATATGTATTTGATGTATTTCTTGATATAAATATGTGAGAAGTACTAAAAATATTTCTAAACTTTGCACGAATTATTAGTTTTGTCTCTCAATTATTGACAGTATTAAGAACACCCCTCTACTTGACTAAGTGAACTTACATACATTCCTAATCTTGCAACATGAGTGAAATACACCCTAAATTCTTGTCAAGTTAAGGGTATTTTTACCACTTGTGGTAGATTGCGGGTGTGTATTTTAGTTTAGTTAGTAGAGTAGAGTGGTGTTTTTAAGACTGTCTATAGTTGTGGGATGAAACTAGTAGCTTGCGTCAAGTTAAGACGTGTTTTTCAATGCTTCTTTCTGTAAATATAATGTTTGAATACAAGCTACTCCGTTTAAAAAAGAATTACTTAGTTTGACTCTGTACGAAGTTTAAAAAAATAAAGAAGAATTTTGATTTTGTGATTGTAAATTAAAGTTATGTCAAATGTACAAAATGCCCTTTAATCTTGTGGCCTTAAACATGCCATGCGAGAGGTTGAAATTAAAATATTATAGAATTTTGATTTTGTGATTGTAAATTAAAGTTATGTCAAATGTACAAAATGTCCTTTAATCTTGTGGCCTTAAACATGCCACGCGAAAGGTTGAAATTAAAATATTATAAAAAAAAGACTATTCTTTTTTAAACAGACTAAAATAGAAAATAGATCAGTATTTTGAAAATGAAGGAAGTATAATTAAATTTGATCGAATTTGTATCGAGCTTCTTGCTCCGCTATTTACCACTACTACTATTATTACACGGCTGTTATTACTTTCTTCGGACAATGTAACTATTAGTGTGTGCAGTGCACACCCTTTTATGCTCACTGCTTGTTTTTGGAGCACCTTTAATTTAAGTTGCCTTTAAACAGCCACTGTGATTGAGTATTTGAGTTCTTGAATATGGCGTTAGCTTGCTTACTTGTGACTCGATGCAGATTTACGATTTAAAATTAATAAATTGAAAAATAAGTGCTATGTATATGTTGTTTGAGTCGAAAATAATGAATTTCTAATTCAGTTTAATACATAAAATTATTTCTCTTGGCGTCTAGTCGAAAGAATATAGTTCAATAGTCTGTTAGGTCAAATTTTTAAAAATTAAAAAATGTTTATCAAAAAGACTATAACTCTCTCTTGTTTCCTTCTAATTCAAAAAATATAAAAATAAGAAAATCTAGAAGAATTGAATTTCTAACAAGATATTCAAACTGTCCAATTAAGTTATAGATATTAGTTGAAGCTTAAACCAATAGATCATTCTAATTTCATATCATCACTAAGAACCACATCTTAATTTAATTAATTATGTTTTTTCAAAAAAGGGAAACAATAAACAAACAAAGATACGGTTAAGTTGTGTCACCAAAAGAGGTGTTCGTATCACTAAAAATCATATTAAATTTAACCTAATGTGTGTGCTTACATTGTATGATGCGTGCTTACAATGAAGACCTCCATTAATTATATTTAATTATTATTAGAATAAACAGAAAAAGGAAAGTTACATATTCTCAAAAAAAAATTACTAATATTTAACAAAGCCTTGAACTATGGAAGTAGTGCTTTTCATAGGATAACAAAATTTCAACCTTTATCACCAGTGACTTTCACTACCCCTCTTTCTTTTACATTTTTTATACTTTAAAAGCACATATACAAATGATAAGTTGGTAATTATTTATATTTTTATTATTAGATATAACATTTAAAAAAAAGTTTCTGTGAAAGCGAAGGGAGAAGAGAGTGAACAAGAAGAAAAGAGAAGGTGACCCATTCTCTCATCTGTCTTTATTTCTTATTACTAGTATTATCATTGATTTATTATTAGTAATATTGCTACACAGAAGAAGAGAAAATTGTTTAATCCATAGGCAAAATTTACAAAAAAAACACAATAGAGTGTGGTGTGTTGGAGAAGAAAAGCAAAATTCCATGTCACACAGCTTTCATCAACACCAAGGATTTTACAATTTCTCAAATGTATATGAGAGATCTGCGACGACGACGACTAAGCATGAAGAAATGTTGCGATTACAAGGGTTTGAACCGCAGCAAGTAGAAGTTGCTGCGGCTGTGGAGCCGCCACCTGCAGCGACGGTTTATGACGACGGAGGTATGTTGACGGAGATTATCAGCTACCCAGCTGTGTGGCGGAAAACCGCCACGGAGATATTGGATGATCAGATCCAATCGAGTAATTATCGGTCGTGGCCACAAAAGGAGCAGCAGCATCTGCACCAGCAGCAACTTCTTCCACAATCGATAATAAACGATGCGGAGGTGATTAATTGTACTGTTTAATCATTAATTAGCTAATGATTGTGTATTTGTGCAGCATGTGCTCAGCAAATCTCTGTGTGAAGTACAATTAGATTCATTTTTCGAGGAATTTTTATCAATCAATCAATCAACCTTGACCATGACTTGATTTGACTCGACTCGACTCTGGCGAGTCATGTGGTTCAGTTCTATCTTCTAAAAGAATTTTTTGTTCTTCTTCTAAACTTGGGTAATTTTCATGCAGCTTCCTCTTATGAATCCTCATATTAAACCATCATCTCCGCCTCACTCTTCATCTTCGCTTCACATGTTACTTCCCAACTCACTGGACTCCAACAACCTCCTTCATCATCAAGGATTTCACTTGCTGAATCCGGCACCCGTGGAACCTCCATCTCAATTCACATGGGTTCCAGGTAATTATGTTTTTTAACGCGCTTCTTCAACCTCTCTTTTTGAATTCAATTTGAACTTTAATAGAGTATAATTTGATGTACTCTAATCGAACTGAATCAGCTCTAATACAATATAAATATGTCTTTAACAGGTAGCAGTAGCGGAGAAGACAATTCCACTAGAATTGGGAGTGTTGTGGATGGTCAAGGTCTTTCTTTATCACTTTCTAGGAATTTCGAAGCTGCTGCAAAATTGGAGGATTTGAGGATCGGAAATGATGGAATTTACTTGCACAATAATCAAGGAATTTTAGGTCCGATTAACAACAACACCAATCACCACCACCATCATCAACTGTTACATTCAGGAGTAATAATGGATCATCGTCCTCCTCCTCCTCCTTCTCACACCAGTGGTCATCATCAGATTCATGTCGGATACGCAGCATCATCACCAAGAATATCAAATGCTCTAAGAAATTCGCGATATGTAAAACCTGCACAACAGCTACTTGAAGAGTTCTGCTGCGTTGGTAGGGGTAATTTCAAAAATCAAAGAGTCAAGAAATACGATGATGAAAACCCTAATTCCAACTCGGAGAGTGAAGATAATCGTGGTCCCTCGAAAGATAATCACCCTCCATTGTCAGCTGCGGAGAGATCTGAATATCAAAGGAGGAAAATCAAGTTGTTATCAATGCTCGATGAGGCATGTCGTAGTAACTTCCTTTAATCCCTTTCTCCAATTATCAGTAAAACGTCAAAACTTAGCTTGTTAAAAGGTCCATTCCCGAAATTAACAAAAGCTGTTTTACCTAATTAATTACAATAGTCATTAACAACTAATAATGACATTATTAGAATATTAATATAGGACACTAACACTAATACCTTACACCTTCATTATTAAAATTTAATTAGTGTTGCACTTTTTAGGAAGGGGTACATGTCGAACAACAAACGACATGCCTCCATTATAGGTTGTAGTTTAGCATTTGGGAAGCTAATACGAAAAATAAATCCTATAAATTAAAATAATTAATCAACAAAGATTCATTCCGTAAAGAAGCTAATGATTTACATCTGCTGTACAGTTGGGGACCATTTTCTCTTTTCTTCCAGATTTGAGGTCTTTTTTAAATGGTGAATTATTGAGGCTAAGCCGCGTTATAATGATGATTTCAATTGTGCTTAACCTTTGTTTAATTAAACTAATATTGACAAGTCATCCCAATTGCTCCCCACGTTCATTAATTCCCTATTGCAGTATAGTACTAAGAAGATGTCAGGTACAGTGATTAATTTTATAGAAACAAAACTGATCTTTAATTTGTGCTGGAAAAGCGCAGCGCAAGGATGCTTCGTGCTACGCATATTCCATCATGCACACCATGTGTTTGACATCATTTTTTCCCCTATTTATTATTATAACAGGTAGATGCAAGGTACACGCGTTACTGCGAGCAAATGCAGGCAATGGTGAACTCTTTCGATTCGGTTATCGGTTACGGTGCTGCATCGCCATACACGGCATTAGCTCAGAAGGCGATGTCGCGGCATTTCCGGTGCATAAAGGATGCGATCTTAGGGCAATTGAAGCAGACGTGTAAGTATTTGGGGGAGAAAGATTTTACCGGAACAAGTGGGTTAACGAAAGGGGAAACGCCGAGGCTGAAAATGCTGGATCAAAAGTTGAGGCAGCAAAAGGCACTTCATCAAATGGGAATGTTGGATTCTGATGCTTGGAGGCCGCAAAGAGGTCTGCCTGAGAGATCTGTTAACGTTTTAAGGGCATGGCTTTTTGAGCATTTTCTTCACCCGTACGCTCTCTCTCACTTTCTCTCTCCTTCTGTTTTAGTGCCTGCGGCGCAGATAGTACACTCTGATACATATCATATGCACACTGCATAAAGGTTAAAAAGATTTTTATAATTGATTATAGCTTTTCTAACTCTTAACAGGCTAAAGGCTCCTTTGATTTTCCACACGGAATTTTATCATTTCGTTTGTTATCTCCAAATAATTAATCGAGAGATAAGTTATTTCATCATATAGATAGAATAACTTATTCCATCATTAAAATAAAAATAAAGGAAAAAATAATCAAGAATTATCTAATATTTTCAACCAAATATGAGATCAAATAATCTTACATTTTATCCTGAAATTATTTTAACTCATATCTCTCACCAAACGACTCATTATAGTATGAGATAACTAATCTACATAATAAGCTTGATTTTAATACCAACTTTAGCTAATATCTCTCATCAAATATCAAATATTCCCTTCGTCTCATATTACTTGAACTTTTTCGACTTTTTTCAAGGTTCAAAATACTTAGAACTGTTCAAAGTTCAAGGTAAATATTTTAAACTTTTTCCATATTTGCTCTTTCATTTATTAAACTTTTATATTTTCTAGGATATAAATTACAATATATTTTTATGATTTTACAAAGGACAATAGTGAAAAGTATGGTGTAAATTTTGTCTTTGAATGTTTTTCTTAATATGTGTTTTATTTCACAAATTCAATTATTTTAAGACGGAGGAAGTAACTTTGGTTCCAAAGTGTAAATCAAGATAAAGGATTCTTTACACGATCAGGTATTTCTAAACAGTAGTGGAACCAGGAATTTCACTAAGGAAATTCAGGCTTAGAAGAAATATAGACACACAAACTAGTTGAAGAAGGATCGACATCTACTGTGTATGTATAAAAATTATTTTTACATATAATTTTTTACTGAAAGGATAGATGGCTCTGTCCCCTATACTAATGTTATTTCTACAAGTAAGCTTACTGAAATTTTGAATTCATAGACTCTAAATTTCAAAATATGGTGTGAACTTGAGAAAAGAATCTAAAAACACTGATAATGATATGACTCTTTATGTTTATTTAATATATAGATAAGTTAATCTTTATCATATACTTGACACATATATAGGCCTTTTATGTGCATATTCCCACTTCTTTCCTTCAATTTGGAATTTTAGAGGGAAAATCAGAAAGTTTCCGGCCCCTCAACCACCAAATGGCATCTTTTATTTTGTCACATTTCCTTCTTGGGATTGAGAAAGGACTGACTTTGCGTGATGCCTAAATTTTATGCATACTCACATCTCATTATATGTAACTGATAGATATGTATAATTAAAAAAACAACACATTTTATGGAAAAAAAAGTTGATAGAATTTATCCACACAGACTTTTACCTTCCATGGTGATGTGCAACAATAATGTTTTTCTAATGCATCTTCTTTTGGATGTCTTTAATGATCTTTTGGAGTCTCCATGGCACTTAAAATTTGCCATTATAGCATTTGAATAACGAGTATTGAGTCAAGTTCTACTTCAAAGCTCCCGAAATTGTTTAAAATAATAAGTATTGATACTAAATCGCATAGTTTGAGCTTTACTGCAATTGTTAGTATAGAATTGGATGTTGTATGCGAAAGCCATAAGCATGTGCCCAATTCTATTCCTAACAATTTCAATTTCTCTAGCTTCTGCTTTGTTAATTAAAGGAATTAAGCTTCCATCTATGTTGAGCTTTCAATTGTTAGTCAAAAGTTTATTCCAATTGACTAGCAAGCTGTTGTCACAGGCTTAAGTGTTTAGCTATTTAACAAGCATACGTTTGAGAACACGTACAAAAAAAAGATTTAAAAATTTAAACTAAAAATGTCTAAAACAGATATTTTATATCATATTCAATTATTAATTAAAATAAATTCAAAAAAAAAGTCATGTTATTCATAAATAGTAAAAATATTTTTTTATGTATATATAGTAAATGTTGAACCATCTCTTCCTTCGATTAGTTCATATGTCTACTTCATAAAATTTTAAATTTTCTTAAGAAAAATTGCCATGCAGGAATAGTATTGTTTTTTTGGGATTGTTGTCTTGATTATGGAAGAAAGAAAAGTGATGTCATTATAATGTTTTGGTTTTGTAACAGGTATCCAAGTGAAGCAGACAAGCATTTGTTGTCCCGGCAGACTGGTTTATCCAAAAATCAGGTACTCATTACAATCTTTTTCCAGCTATAATATTAGATGCTGTCATATCTCTTGAAAACGATTACTCATCTTTTCCAATTCCAATCACTTGTCTGCTTTCCTTGTCTTTGCACATATATATATGCCAATTGCCATGATGCTATTTTAAGTTCCAGGTTAAAATAATGAATCATGGTGAACATAGTGTAGTATAAACACTGTCAAACTACACCATGTATCAGGGTGGCTCGACAGTGTTAGGCAAAAGGCAAGCATTCTCAATTTTTATTTTAGTAATAATAGGTTATAGATTCTTTTTAGGAAAAAATACTAAGTAAATACTACTATTTACAGTAGACATTATTTATGTCGTATAAAAAAAATAATTATTAGAATAAGTTTAAGACATCAATCCTGCATTTTAAAGAGATAGAAGAATAAAATTAGAAAATATATAATTTATTTTTTTTAAGTTTAAGACCTCCATTTGATTTTCACCTTAGACCACTAATGTACTTGAGCCGTCCCTGCCATGCATGTAGTCAGGAAGTTTACCTCAAACATTAATTAACTAAATATCAACAAGTTTATATTCAGTATATAACAATTATCACAAACTTAATTACAATTATAGGGTAAGAAAACTTTATAATATTGTACCAACTCACTTCGTCTATCTTTACTTGTCTACTGTACTACTTTGGTATGTCTAACAATACTTATCCACTTTATGAAATCAACAGATAATTTTACACTTAGTTTCTAATTTACTCTTATC
>DF371510.1:11098-22517 GCA_000787875.1 Solanum virginianum
GATCCACCACTAAAGGCTCACCTACTATTGTAGAAACATGAATAGGTATGGGCATACGATCACATAGCAAATCAAATTTAGATGAAAAGTAGGATGACACATAGGAATAGGTAGATCAAGGGTCAAACAATACTGACGCAGATCGATGGCAAACTGGGATAATACCTGTGATGATTGCATCAGAAGCCTCTGCCTTGGGCTTTCCTGGAAATGCATAGCAATGGGGTCCCCTACCACTGTCCGTCTGAGCAAAGCCTCTACCCCCACTCTGTGGGACTATGGGACCACTTGCTCCTCTTCCTGAAATACGGCCACCTCTATCTGTCTGAGCTGTACCTCGCCCTCTGTATGGTGATGGTGCTGGTGGTCTAGTTTGAATTGAAGATCTGGGATGGGTCCACCTTGTCCTTCCGATAAGGGACACTTTCATATAAAGTGATTAGGATCTCCACAACCATAACAAAAATTCTGACGTGTTCCTAACGAACTACCATAGTTGTCTTGCCCTGTAGACCCACAATGTGTCTGACTAGCCTCAGAAGCAGGTAATGATGCATGAACTGGTCCTCGATGCTGGGATGAGCTACCCCCTTTATAGAACCCTCTACCTCCAGATGAGGTACCAAAAAACTAACCAGATATGCAGGCCCTCTTAGGGTCGCCAAACTCCTCTCTCTCCATCAGCTCTGCCTCCTTAGCAGCACTCACAACAGACTGGATAGAGGCCCCATCTCTAGATGCTCTAAATACCTCTTGTCAAAGAGAATAGTTCAATCCCCTTACAAACCTATGAACTTTTTCTGTCTCATTTGGAATAATGGCAGTAGCGTGTCTAGATAATTGGCAGAAATGGGTCTCATACTCAGTGACTGATAAGCTGTCCTACCTCAGACTTTCAAATTTCAATCGACTCTCCTCCCTCACACTCCAAGGGATAAATCTATCATAAAAAACTCTAGAGAACATCTCCCAAGACACTATGGGAGATCCCAGAGGCAAGGATCCTGAATATGTCCTCCACCATACTCTGGCTAGCCCTCGAAGCTGAAGAGTGACATATCGAACCCCGTGTGACTCGGCTAAGCCAACAGTTTCTAACAGCTCCCTACAAATGGTGAGAAATTCATGAGCATCCTCTGTTTTTCCTCTCTAAAATTGAGGTGGGTTCATTTTTCTAAACATCTCATAACAGAGCTGCTCACTCTCAGTTAATGTAACCAAAGGTGCACCTCGAACCTCAATAGCTGGTGCAGGGTCAGTCTCAACTCTAGTAATCACTGGTGGCTACTCCACCGGATCATGGACTATTAGAACATGATGCTGATCCGAGTTCTGAGCTCCTCCTCCAGTTTGAGAATCGCCTGTTGCGCCTATCATATTACCATTTGGAGCAAAACTCTCAAGTACATTCAAAACCCTCAATAAAGTATCCTGCAACAAAGGTGAGGATGCATGCTCTGAAGGAACCTGGTTCCTTCTAAGGTCAGTCGTAGGCTCTGAAGAGACCTCCCTAGCATGACCTCTCGCTGGTGCTGCTCTACGAGCATGACTTCTGGCTCGAGCTCCACCCTTACCCCTAATTGGGGCCTCGACAACTGCCTCAGGAGCTGCCTCACCTCTACCACCAAAAATAGTAGCTCTAGTCCTTACTATCTGTCCAAAGAACACGGGCATAACTTAGTATCAATGAACATAACCACGCACGATAAGAGAAAATAAATAAAATGGAAGTTTCCTAACAAGACTTTATAAAAGGTGGCTCAATACTAGTGTCTCTAATGAAAGCCAAGTAGGAGAAACACCCCATATTAATCAATTTCTGAGCATAGATGTAGGAGATGGCTTTGCTTGGATAAGAACTACTATCCCCCTTCCACTTAAAGTTGTGATACCAACAATCATGACCCAAAAATTTGGCGTAATGGCACTTGCTCAGTCTCACTAGAATAAGTCAGCCTTTACTTAAAGGGTAATAAAACATATCGCGTGGAAGTAATTAACTAGAGTAGATAACTTAAGTTGAGAATTTCCATAAACTTAAATACCACCCAAGAATTGGTTGTCATGCGTACAAGCCACTAACAATACAGAAAATCAAAGAAATACAAGTCCAAGTTGTCCTTCTCGAATAGAACAAGTACAAAAGAAAATAGGAACAAGAGAGTCAGCTAGATGTCAACAGCTACCTCTCTACATCTCCTGGGAAATTTCGGAGGATCAAGAAAAATACTATTCACTGTCTGAGCTCACAACCTACAAAAATGTAGAAGCAAGGGGTGAGTACCAAATACCACGTGGTACCCAACAAGTCAACGAACTAAACAAAGTAAGTCCAATGGAATACACAAACTCCTTTCATTTCGTCCTACCTCCGTAACTATAACCTGCATAGAAAATCAACTAGCCCAGCAAGATATAATACACAGTAGATCATTATCCTACTTCCAAGTCATAGGAAAAATTTCACAATTTATCAAATTCTCACTAATTCATCAAGTGTCATTAAATCAATATCAAAACTAATCATATAAAGACATAAATAATTCAGATGATAGAGCATATATCCAATCTCAATAGCACTCCATATAATCATAACAAGCTAGAGCATTATGGGATGAAATGAATGTCGTGAGATATAAAATATGCTATGCAATGTCAAATAATAGTGATACATGTCTGTCCTAGTAATACACATTCGCTAATCATAAACATACCTCAGTCAAAACCCTTGGGGGCCACACATGGACCATGTATCTGTCGCAACGTGTGACACAACCCTCAAAATATAGTATCTGTCGTAGCATGCAACACGATTCTCAAAATAATATCCGTCGCGGCGTGTGACACGACCCTCGAAATAGTATATCTTATTTTTCATCTCTTTTCTTTTTTGCTAGCTGGAACCATTTCCCTTTGGCTTTTTCATTTCTTTTCTTGGATCATCTAGTAAATACATAACAAATGCACAATAATCATGTTTATAAAAATGAAATGTGCAAGATGCTCATATGAACCATACATCTCAAATCAATAATGGATAGCTCAATACCATAAATAATGTAATAGCCTCAATCTTTATACCATCACCATCTCAACAACATTCACATCTAAAAATAAGTATCATTTTGACAACAATAATAAATAATCACTATTTCACGTAGAAGAAAGAAAAATTTGAGAATTCTATGAGAATTACAAAGTTTAGAAAGTCCACTTGCCTTAATCAAATCACGGTCAATCTAACACTTTGACCTTTCCTTTTTGAATGAAATCTGTAGCACCACAATCTAGTCAAATAAATTATCCCCATAAGATTTCGAATCTCACAAAACCCATATTACTATATCTCTAGTCTAGACCCAAAGACCAACTCATTTTGATATAATTTTCAAAACTTCAAGTTTAGGATTAAATCTTAAATCCTTTAAATAATATACTTTCAATTAGTAAAAATCCTCATAATAAAATTCTTAAAAGTACACGAAAATAAACTCATCTATATAAAATAACATATTATAATAGATTTAGAAAATAGGAGCAACTTACATGAAAAAATTGTCGAAGCTCTTCACAATAAACCCATCCCTTCAGCTAATAAAACTTCTTAAATATTATGAAAAACTATAATTTTTTTCCTTATGTTTTTTTTTCTTCTTGCTGCCCGGATGTCCTCAACTTAGCAAATACGTATGGTTTATATAGGAGCACACAGACTCCATAAAGGATCATTCATGATGAGAAATAAATTATTTAATTTAAGTGGACGACAATGCAGTAGTGGAGCAATTTCCTCCTACTGCAGCACTTGCTCCTAAATGGAGCAATATCAGTAAATAAACAAAAAAAATCTTGAACTTCCACTACTCTTTGTCTGAAAAAAAGAAAAAAATCTAATATATAATAATAATAATAATAATAATAATAATAACGGGTCCTTACAAAAACTTCTTAATTGCTTCTGTTATGCCTATTTCTTGGACATTCAGGGATGAATATTTCCAAGGGGGAGATATTGAAACACCCTTCATGTGCTTCGAAAAGCCCTATAATCGTAATTCCATATATATCAAAATTCATGCGTGATTTTGAAAATTCAACTTCATATTCTTGATCAGGGGGCAAAATTGAATGGAAAATGGGGATAACTCAGATTTTAGAAAATCCGTAGCAAAAAATAATTTTTGCTAATTTTTGATTTCTAGAGAGCCTGCACGCTTGGTCTGCATCGCGCCTAGGGCGCAAACCAGTGCAACATTTTCCTTGGTTTTTCTTGTTCGCTCAACGACATTGGGGTCATAGCCCCATGCCAATTTAAACATGAAATCTCTCGTACTTAGTCATTTTTAAACTCTGTATCACTCAAAACCCTTTCAAAACTCTCTCTAAGACTTTACCAAATTTCTCATTCAAATTCAAGGATTTCAAGCTTAATTTTGGAACTAAAGGATTCAATCCAAGCTTCAAGCTTCCTTCAAGATCATCTCAAGAAAATCCAAGTTTGAGGTATGTGGGTTTCATCCATTGGGTTCTTTCACCCATAGAGCCCAACCTTCCATTTTCATGAAAATTGCATGTTTTCAAATGGTATTACCTGTGGGCATCTCTTATCATGGATTATGAATATAAATTATGTTGGAGTTTTATGAAGTATTGATTGAATATGCATGACCATCTATTTTAAGCTTATTCCACGAATTGATTTTATCTATTGAGACTATGCATGTTTTGTGCTATGAAACTATGAGCTATTATAAGCTTTTGTGATGGATTTCAAGGTAACCTACATAAGGGTTTTACTATATGTTAGCGGGTTGATTTGCATTGAGTTTACTCATCTTATTTCACTTTTGAATTGCATGATTTTAAACAAATATCATGAACCTACCATGTGTTTGATAAATTGACATGACAAGAATTCTCAAGTTATTGATGATCTATTACATGATTTACTAGTCAAGTGACTTCACGATGATTAAGAGCTTTCAAGTATATATTGAATTCATGAAAAGTATCTATCATTTTACAAGTATCAAGTTAAGCCCTGTTTAAAGATTTTTTACCTCTTGTGAGCCATTCATGTTAAAGCAAGGATTCATATATGATTATGATCTACTCTCATGTTCAAGTTAGACTCACTACTAGAGGTCAAACATATTTAAGATCTACTCAAATCATGTTCTTACAAGCTATTCATGTTGTGATTAAAGTATGATTATTTCAAGTATTCCATGAAATTTGACTTAGCACCAATTGAGGTTTATGATGGGGGCTCGACTCAAGGGGTCCTCATATAACATCTTTTGTCTCTAAGCTATGTGCCACCATAGGATTATGATTATTACCCTTTCTATACTAGTGGATCCATCTATTTCAAGTTATCATGTTTGGTTTGCCTTGGCAAGTAAACCACACTTCGCCGGGGGGTGTCATGCCTGGTCACCCGAATCGAGGGGGTATCAAGGCTCGGAGTCCAAGTTGTAGCTGCTTTGTCTTTGTCGATTGAGGTCACTTTACACATATTATGATATATATATTGTGCAATATGAATAATTTATAACCATGTTTTATTACAAGCATTGATCATGCATGCCATATTAAGATTATATATATCCATGGGTTATGATTATGCATTTTGACCATATTGGTTTATGTATTGTTGTATTGTATCCTGCATACTTAGTATATTCAAACATACTAGCACATACTCTGTGCCTACATGATATTGCTATGTATGGACCGAAGCTCCTTTTGACCATCCTCTACGTGGCTAGTTCGGTACTTCAGAGATAAGCATTGGTGAGTCCTCAAGTTCAAGGACACTATCTACATTACTCTTGCTATTTTGAGACTTCATTATGTTGAACACTTGTTATTATGAGAGTGAGCCCAGAAAGTGTCTTGGCCCCCACTCCATTCCAAGATAGAGGTGTCATTGGATACTATGATGTATTTGAGCCCGAAAAGTGTCTTGGCCCCCGCTCCATTCCAAGTTAGAGGTATTGTTGGATATTATGATATACTTATGTTACGAGTTGACTCTTTTATGATTTAGTGTTTATCAAAGATTTTCCTTAGTCCCCATTCCCTTTTTATTATATCTTTTGATGTTTATTTTGGTTTTGCGACGAAAGATGTGTATTTGATATGCTAAGAGACTTGTTTGGGGTCCTTTCAGGTTCCTATTCGCTGTATCACGTCGAGGCCTTAGGCTTGGATCGTGACAATTTTCTTCTTCCTTCCTTTACTTTTCCTTTTCCTTCCTCCCCTCCTCTTTCCCCTTCTCATCTTCGTGCTTTTCTACTTTTACTTCTCCTCCTCCTTTACCTTTTTCTCCTCTCCCTTTTCTTTCTCTTATTCCTCCTCCTCCTCTGGATACTCCTTCTCTTCCTCCTTCTCCTCTGGATACTCCTTCTCTTCCTCCTCCTCATTCTTCTCTTTTTCCTTCTTTTCCTCTTTCCCCTCCTCCTCCTCTTTTCCTCGTCCTTATCCTTCTCTTTTTCTTTCTTTCTCCTCGTCCTCCTCTTCTTCATCCTTTTGCTTCTTCTTGTCCTTCTTCTTTTTCTTCACTCCTCTTTTTTTTGCTTCTCCTTCTCTTCTTTTTCCCTTTTTTTATATAGTTCTCTTAACTCCGTTAGAACCTTGCAATAGGGATGACTAGAAATAGGACGAATGTTCGATTCTAAATTAATGCAAAAATTTATATCTCTATCTAGAGGAATATCTGGTAAATTTGTAGGAAACATCGTTAGAAATTTTGAAATCACAAGAATAGACTTAAGAAAAGGGAATTCTACACTAATATCTAGCAGATGAGCGAAATAGGGAAAACAATTCTGTGCCACGAGTTTGTAGTTCGAAAGAAGAATATGATCTTCATGTCACGACCCAAGCCTAGGGTCTACACGGGACCGATGAATGGGGAACACGAAGGAACCCCAACAAGCTTCATAGCATATCATTACACATCCTTGGTCGCGGAAGCAATTAGAATGACAATAAGAGATAAACGTATACAAGAGGAATTAGGACTAAGGGTTACTTCCATATCATAAACATCAAGAGTCAATAGAGTCAAAGCTCATCGCATAGATACATATCATGTCCGACAACACCTCTACTACATAGATAAGAACGGGAGCCAAGACAAAAAGCAACCAGGCTCACCCTCATAGTCAATACATAAATCAAGAGAAAGTCTTAATACATAGCAAGAGATCATAAGTAATATCCCCGAAATGGAGGACTCACCAACAATCTTGATAGAAGTCGTAATAGCTACGTGGAGGGGAAGGATGATCAAACGATACACCGATTCCTACATGGTGACATCATGTAGGCAGAGAGTATGCATTAGTACATTTGAATATACTAAGTATATAGATGTAATGCAACAATAGGTAGGCATCATAGGCAAAATGCATAATCATAAGCAATGAATATCATACTAACAATATGGCATGTACGAATGATGCTTGAAGTAAGACCATGCTTATATAGATCATAATACGAGTGTAAGGAGTGACCATTATAGTGCAAGCCAAGCCTACTACCCTCTTGGATAGGCGCATAGGGTACGAACCCCTTCATGAGGTTGGTGGAGTTCAAACCCCCCCACCGAGGTTGACGGAGTACTAACCCCCCATCAAGGTTGACAGAGTACAAACCCCCTATCAAGGTTGATGGGTACCAACCCCCAATAAGGTTACCTGGGCCTACCACCCTCCGAGCTAGGCGACCAAGGTACCAACCCCTCGATAAGTTATCCGGGTCTACAACCCTCCGAGCTAGGCTTGGTCATCCCCAACACTATATATATATATATACGCACACACTCCTTTCATCATCATATACTTACATTCCTTTTCATCATCATCCCATAATTATTTCATCATCATATAGTCATTCAACTCATAAGACATACATTGGACCTTCAATTTCTTAAGAATCTATAACTAGACATTTCATCAAACACTTAGAGGGTGTGTAATGCTAGTGTAAGACTATGCAATTCAAGAGTGAAATCATGCTAGAAAAACTAGTGTAAAGCCATTAATAGATACTTGATAACACCCTCAAACGATATATATCTGGACCCTTCATCAATTTATACAATAGACCTTAGATTCATAGCTCCAAACATAGTAAAACTATCACAATTTCATAAAGCCCAATGTAGTGTTCAGTGAATTTTATAATGAATAAGACCCATGAATAAACCAACTTTAAATCATGCAATTTTGAATAAAAGATTTTGGGTATCATGAGTGAAGGGAACCCATGAAAAAAATACACATACCTTAGCTTTGGAGATGAATTTGATAAAGATTGAGATGAAGACTTGAAGCTTGAGAGAAAATCCTTAGATCCGAAGAGGATTTTGAGACCTGAATTTTGGAGTAAAATATTGGCTAAGTATTGGAATGAGTATTGGGGAATGTTTAGAATGATATAAGGGTGAAAAATGGTTAAGTATAGGCATTTTCATATTTGGGAACACTTAGGCTCAAGACTTAAAAGTCTTGGACTGAAGTAAAAAAACTGGCCAAAATTTACACTAGTGCGCGCCCTTGGTGCGTCGCGCCAGGGGCGTGAAACGCTCTCTGGAAATTGATTTTTGGAAAATTAAAATTGCTAATCGTTTGCTCTTAAATCAGGGTTAGACCCATTTCCCACTCAAAATGACCCCCTGAATAAGAAAGAAAGGCAGATTTTCGATATCGCGCATGAATTTTGAGATATATGAAAATTACGATTCTGGGCACTTTCGAAGCACATTTTCGTGTACTTTTTGGGGTCATTACAATATTTTTCCCTTTGGAACATTCATTCTCGAATGTCAAAGAGACGTATATGAAAGAAACAAGCATGAAAAGTTTAGCCCACATAGTAATGCAACAATGCACTTGAACATCATTTCAAAATCTCATCATAAGTGTAAAATCATCATGAACTTAGTCAATTTAAACATGAACATATGCAATGACATGATAGATGAACTTAAGATTTGAGATCATATAAAGGAATTAGATCAATACCTTAGGCTTGAGTGGAGTGGAAAAGGTAAGGATAGTGCCTTTGCATGTCTGCTTCTACCTCCCAAGTAGTACTTTCAACTTGTTGATTCCTCCAAAGGACCTTAACAGAAGCGACCTCTTTGTTTCTCAGGCATTCGGATCACCCACACATTTCCTCAACATGGACATATGAAATCGGATGAACCAAATCCATTTCCCTAGGCAATTCCAACTCAAAAGCTACCTTGCCAATCCTTCTCATCACCCTATAAGGACCCATATACCTTGGGATAGACTTGCCTTTTTACCAAAATGGACCACATCCTTCATGGGTGACACCTTCAAGTAGACCCAATCACCCACCTTGAACTCAAGATCCCTTCTCCTCACATTGGCATAAGACTTTTGATGACTTTGGTATGTATTTAACCTTTCTCTAATTATCCTAAACTTTTCAAGAGCCTTCATAACTAGATCTGGTCCTAACAAGGCCATCTCACCAACCTCAAACCACCCCACTGGTGATCTACAATGCCTACCATAGAGAGCGTCGAAAGGAGCCATACTGATGCTAGAATGATAGCTATTGTTGTAGGCAAACACAATCAACGGAAGATGTTCGTCCCAACTACCTTTAAGCTCCAAACACATGCTCTAAGCATATCCTCAAGGGTTTGGATGGTTCTTTAGGCTTGGCCATCCGTTTGAGGGTGGAAGGCCATAGGAAGCTTAACTCTAGTACCAAGACCCCTGTGAAAGGACCTCCAAAAGTGTGAAGTGAATTATGCCCCACGATCCGATATGATGTACAAAGGAACCCTATGCAACCTTACCAAGTCATGAGTATACAACCTTACATAATCTTCAGCCCCATAAGTGGTCTAAACTAGTAGAAAGTGAGTCAATTTTGTCATCCTATAAACCACCATCCAAATGGAATCAAAACCCTTTCTAGTCTTGGGCAACCCAATCACAAAATCCATATTAATCACATCCCACTTCCAAGTAGGAATCTCAATGTCTTGGGTTAGACCACCCGACCTTTGATGTCCGGCTTTGACTTGTTGACAACTATGACAACCGAAAATGAATTTGGCAATGTCCCTCTTTATGCCTCCCCACCAATACACATCTCAAAAGTCCCTATACATTTTGGTGGAACCAGGGTAGATAGAATAAGAAGTGTTGTGGGCCTTGTCAAGGATATTTCCTATCAAACCATCAACACACAATACACACAACCTATCTTGATACCTAAGGGCACCATCTCACCCTTGGGAGAAAACCTTTACCTTAACCTCTTTCACCAAGGCCTTTGATTTCAACAAGGAGGGATCAAGATCTTATTTTGCTATCACTGTATCAATCATGGAAAACCTAGAACGATCAACAACAACAATACCTCCATTACCAACCTCTTCCAACCTAACTCTCAATCTAGCCAATCGATGCACCTCCCTAGCCATCTCCTTATCACCATCATTAACATGTCCCAGACTACCTACGGACACCCTACTCAAAGAATCCACCACCATATTTGCCTTACTAGAATGGTAGCGCACACTCATATGATAGTCCTTAAGAAGTTCTAACCATCCCTTTTACCTTCAGTTGAGATCCTTTTGTACCAGGATGATAATGCAAACTCATATCATAGTCTTTAAAAAGTTCTAACCATCTCCTTTGCCTCAAGTTGAGATCCTTTTGGGTGAAGACATATTGGAGGCTCTTATGATCGGTGAACACATCAACATGCACCCCATACAAGTAATGACACCAGACATATTGGCGACTCTTATGGTAGGTAAACACATCAACATACACCTCATACAAATAGTGATGTCAAATTTTCAAAGCAAAGACCACGGCGGCTAACTCAAAATCATAGGTAGGATAATTCTTCTCATGTACTTTGAGTTATCTAGAAGNATCTATAAGCTGTCCATTGGTCGGTTGCTCCTCGGGTGTGCAGGTTCGTCTCGCATTCATCGGACCACAAAACTTGGCCTTCTTTTGAGTCAATTTTGTTATAGGAGAAGCAATAGAAGAGAACCCATTCACAAACCTCCAATAATAGCCCTCTAGGCCTAAGAAACTCCTAATGACCGATGGGGTCAGTGGTCTAGGCCAATTTCTAATCACATCGATCTTCTTCGGATCTACCTTAATACCATCCCCCGACACCACATGTCCTAGGAAGGCAACCTCCCTCAACCAAAATTCACACTTTTCATATTTAGCATACAATTCCTAGTCCGGAAGACTATCTTGGGAATGTCATACTCCCTCACTTTCACTTGATAATACTCAGACCCAAGATCAATCTTAGAGAAATGGCTAGCCCCTTGCAATTGGTTAAACAAATCATCAATCCTTGGAAGAGGATACCTATTCTTGATGGTGGC
>DF371508.1:907-10944 GCA_000787875.1 Solanum virginianum
TCTAGCATCCATATTTGACTTTGAATGTTCAACAATGGCAACAACTATTTTTTTTTTTTACAGTTGCCATTGTTGAATGGCTGGACATCTTCACGAAGAAGTATTGGGGGGAGGTGATCAGATAGGACATGGCAAAACTTGATCGCACCAAGGACATGACCTTAAATAGAAAGGAGTGGAGGTCGCGATTTAGAGTAGTAGGCTAATAGGTTAGTAGGATTAGGTTGATGTATGACTTTGGGTTATAGTAGAATAGTAGTATTAATCATATCTTTATATCTTGTGTTGCCATTATTCGTCTTATATGTGTTAATTTTATCGTATTTACATACTATCATGTATTTTTCGTTATTAGTCGTTCTTCCTTTTTTCTTTTCTTTTCCTTTTCCTTTTCCTTTTCCTTTTTTTTGCCATATCTAATTTATTCTACTTATGAGTTTTCTGAGACGAGTGTTCCCAGGAAACAACCTCTCTATCTTTGACGTAGTGGTAAGGTCTGCGTACATTTTACCCTCCCTAGATCCCACTTGTGGCATTTCACTCGGTATGTTGTTGTTGTATTATTTACTTTTTATAACCACAATTTGAATTTCAACTCAAGAAAATAAAAATAAAAAGTTACATTAATGCAAGTAAAAAGTCTTAGAACGGGTTGAAATTGAAAATTAAATTGGGTTCGGTTAAGGATTCTTTTGATATGCGTTTAGACTTGAAGGGGTTGGGATTGAACCCAATTAAAATTAGGAAAAATTACGCAACTGAGAAAACATTTATATTAAAAGATTCTTTAAGAATGGGTTAATGCTTGAATTGGTAAAATTGAACCAAATTCAAATTATGTTAAGCTCAACTCATAAAATTTTAGATAAATTGAATAAATTACCTATATTTAAGCTAATTTTAACACCCTTAGTAAAAATATTTACGAAAAACTTTAGGAGTAATTGCTCTTTTCTAATACATATGTCCGTTTATGGCATCAAATGCCAACTTTATTCTCATTGTATTTAGTGGTAAAGTAATGGTGGTCAACTAGTCATTTTTACTTGAAACTCCTTTTGCCACTAACTTTATTTTGTTCATATTCTCTCATTATTTTACTTCTTTTATTTTTGTAATTTATGTAATTTTTGCTTTGGACTATTTATTTATTCAATTTATTGTTCATTACCTTTCTATTCATGATCACGAGGAAGAATTACTCATACTATAAATAGTGGTGGTCTTATTTTATTTTGTGAAGAAGAAAGAGACAAGATAGTATAGAGTGAAGAAAAATGAGAAATACTATATTGTGTTTATATTGAGGTTAGTGTAGTGAAAGAGAGAAAGTTGAGACAAAGAAATTATTCTAAGTCTTCAACTATATTCATTATACAAAAGAGAGTAATTATATGTTGAAGGAAGATATATTTATACAATATTGTTGGGCTGGTGTATCCTAGAGGGAACAAGTCAATCGTATCACTGCTAGATCGATGTACATTATGTCTCAGTGAGCTTGATATCTACGATTCCACCTAAATGAGTTTCTATTCAATTATATTATTTTACTTTTTTAATTGCAATTTATTATATTTGTGACATATTAAATCAACAAAGTAAAATCTTGCGCCTATTTAAATTTATGTTGTTGTGTATAGTTAGATTATCTGATTATGTGACATAATTTGATAATTAATTATCTATGTATTGCATACTACAAATACACAAAAACTTTTTCAAAATTTCTACCGTAAAGTGTTTAAAGAATACTGTGTAACTTGTAATGATGCTTTTTATGTAGTTTATAACTATGTGAATTTTATTTCGTAAAAACAAACAATTTATGCCTTAATATACGGTCAAAGTAAAAAAAAAAAAAAATTTCAAATCTCAAAAAGCAAATGTGTCACATAAATTCATACAGAGGGAATATCATTTTTCAAAAATAATGATTTAAATATATAATTATGTTTTTGTTTAATTAGTTAATGTCCAAAACTTGTTTATTTGACTAATTGATATAAAATACTATTCTATTGTAATTTATTTATCTTAGATATAGAGTTTTAAAAAATAATTAAAAAAAATTAAATTCAGTAAGAAGATTATCTCTGCCTCTCTATAATCGAAAATAAGTTCTATTTATCACGTTTCATACTCTTTCAACAAAATAATCCTACAATCATATTTAAGAGCTATATTTTTCAACAAAATTGAAATTTCCTTTTCAATTGAAAAAAATCTATGTCATGCTTTTGTTGGATGAAAATACCACCCTCGCCATGTGTCATGCTTCTTTTATAATGATTCCTATAGAAATAGAGCTATTTTTATTTCATTCTATAAAAGCATAAGACGTGATTTCTTAAAGTTGATGGGAATAAAGTATAATTTTAGGGGGTTTCATTAAATAAATATAACTTATTTTTTATTTGTAATTTTAAATTAGAAATATATATTATGTATAGAAGTACTATTTTATAATTGTAAAAATTATCAAAATAGAGCGAGTCGGCAGTTAGGTATTAATATGCCTGCTTCAACTGCTTGCTTAAGCAAATAATTACTCATTAACGTAACTGATTCAGCTGCTTAATTTTATTATATTATTTATATTAATTATTTCTTTAATTGATATAGCTATAAATTTATCATATTACTCTAATTAATATTTTTTTAAAAAAATAGCTATCAATTAACATATTTATTTTAATTACTTGATTTTGCTACGTCATTTCAATTAAATATTTCTTCTCGTGCTTGAGCTATGAATTTTTAGTAAGAAAAGAATGAGTATTAACAAGATTTGAGGGATGGAACAGGAGAGAAGTGTTAGCCATTTTTGTTTTATTAAGAATTAGATTGGCTGCAATAAGTCAATAAGATGCTGTTTTTAGGGAAAAGGACA
Organism: Solanum virginianum; assembly: GCA_000787875.1. Lineage (NCBI taxonomy): Eukaryota > Viridiplantae > Streptophyta > Magnoliopsida > Solanales > Solanaceae > Solanum > Solanum virginianum. The sequence continues at coordinate 3,801 of DF371508.1, forward strand.
AGATGCCAGCCACGTTGGAAGTAGTAAATAAAAAGCACATAGAAAACCATAGCCAAGCAAGAATAACAGGTCCAATGTTGGGACCCAACCTTTGAAATTGGTGAAGCAGACCCCACTTTCACTTCAAAGTAAACATTTTGTTTACTTTTTTTCTCATCCTTGATTACAAACATAAATATTCGAAGTAATTTCACCGATAAAGTTTGAAAAAAATAAAAATATTACTCTTTCTATCTCATTTTATGCGATATCTTTTTTTTTAATTCGTTCTAAAAAAATATTGCATTACTCTAATTAAAAATAATTTAACTTTAAAATTTCCTTTAATGAGATAAATCTCAACCATATAAATTTTTTAGAATGATTTTATACCACAAATTTCAAAAGTCTTACTTTTTTAAATATCGTGCCAAATTAAAGTATGACGCATAAAATGAGACGGAGGGAATAATAGTTAATTTCTACTAACAGTAACATGTTTGGTCATATCTCATAAGTGAAGATTAAAGAAAATCAAATGAATTATTGTTTGGAAACAATGTCTCTATCTCTATGAGATAATGTGAATACTATTTTATCCTTCTTAAACTAAGATTTTAATTGATATGTTGTTCAATAAATTCTTATGATCGGACTTTTTTTTTTTAATTCTGTGTATAACGAAAATTGTAATGAATGGAATTTGCTTTTTTTTACGTAATGAACAAATAAAACAAAAATACTGCTCCTACTGTCCTCTAGTTTAGTCATTAGTGTAGTAGTAGTAAATCAAAATCCTCTTTTTTTGTCAGAGCGTTGAAGAATTGTTGATTACTCACTCACTACTGATTCTCTGTTTCTCGCAACAATCTGTTTCTCACATGGAGTATAGTAGCAATAAAATGCAAAAGTAGATTGAAAAAATAAAAGATTTCAGCTTTTGTATTTTTCTAGCTAAGCAAAGTCTTCTCTTTCACATCTCCCAAACTCCCCTTCTCTTTCTCTCTCTCTGTCCATCACCAAAGCCCTATGGAGATTGGAGAATCTAGGGTTTGACACCATAAACCCTCACAAGTCCAACTAAAGGCCTTTTCTTTCTTTGCTCAATGTTATAATTCTGCTGCCTGCCTGCTTGCTGCTTAAGGGTATGTCTTGTTTTTCTGGTTGATTTCCCACCTGATATGCTGTCAAGATTTTAACTTTCTTGAGCTATGTTCAGAGATGTCTAGTTTTTTCTTGTGTTGCATCATTTGGTTAGAATCACTTTTACTTTAGTAATTAGGGATCCTCTTTTGTGTTTGTTTTACTTGGTGAGATGGAGGAGATTGAAGAAGCTAACAGGGTTGCAGTTGAGAGTTGTCATAGAGTTATTAGTATGTTATCTCAACCCCATGATCAAGAACAGTTTGGAAATTTAGTGAAAGAGACTGGAGAGGCTGTCCACAAGTTCAAGAAAGTGGTGACACTCCTAAATTCCAATTTGGGTCATGCAAGAGTAAGAAAGGCCAAGAAAATTCTGACCCCTTTCCCTCATAACCTCCTGTTAGAGACCCCAAGTTGCAAAATTGATGATCAGCCAAAACCCCTACATTTACTGCCTAATACAAGGCTAGAAATTGGTTCTAATGTGAACAGAACTCACCCTTCATTGGAGTTAAGCTCGCATAGTAAGAATCCTCTTCAGTTAGCCCAACAAACACCTTTGTCAAGCTATCACTTTGTCCAACAACAGCAGCAGCAGCAACTGCAACAACAACAACAGAGGCGGTATCAACTTCAGCAGCAGCAAATGAAGCAGCAGGCAGATATGATGTATCGGCGTAGCAATAGTGGGATTAGTCTAAATTTTGATAGCTCTACATGTACTCCAACCATGTCATCCACTAGGTCGTTTATCTCCTCATTGAGTATTGATGCAAGTGTTGCTAACATGGATGGTAATGCCTTCCATTTTATTGGGCCTTCTCGCTCTGCGGATGAGAGCTCATTTCAACACAAGAAACGGTGCTCCGGAAGAGGAGAGGAGGGAAGTGTGAAATGTGGAAGCAGTGGCATCGCTCTGCGGATCAGAGCTCATTTCAACACAAGAAACGGTGCTCCGGAAGAGGAGAGGAGGGAAGTGTGAAATGTGGAAGCAGTGGCAGATGTCACTGTTCGAAGAAGAGGTTTGTAATTTTAGGCATCATATAGTTGGTCTTTGATAGTTTTATGTTTTACATGTACTTAAAAAAGACTTGCTGGATGATCTTTGAACAGGAAGCACAGGGTGAAGAGGTCAATCAAGGTTCCTGCTATAAGTAATAAACTAGCGGATATTCCCCCGGATGAGTATTCTTGGCGAAAGTATGGACAGAAACCGATCAAAGGTTCTCCACACCCTAGGTATTATTCTGGCCTTTTTTCCATAAGATGCAGCTGAATAAGCATTACTGTCTGCAAATTTAACTGAATTATACTCATTTGAATTACTAAAGGTTTTGTCGTGATTGCGTCTTAGTGTATTACCCAACTTGTTGCTTGTGATGTCTGTTTCTGCTGCTGTTTTCTGTCACATAGATATTCTGATCTTATCTTTCACATGCAACGTGCACATCTTTCCCCGTTTGTTTTGCTTGAATGTGTGTCATGTTTATCTTACTTTGCTGGTGGAAATGGAAACTCTGTGGATATTTAACAGTTTGGTTGATTTATTAGGATTACCTTAACCTGCTTCAGTAACATCGTTGCAAACTGAAAACAGGTGTTGTAACGGTTGATTTGTTGATAAAACTTTGCTAAACTAGAGAATGTGAAATTGCTGCTTTGCAGTAGTCTTTCCTTTCCTTCTAGGATTTTTTGTTCGCTGGTAGCTCCCTTAGGTGTGCAGTTTCTATGATTCAAGCAAAACATGGACTCAGCTAAAGCTTTCCTCGGCTTGTGCAGGGGATACTATAAGTGTAGCAGCATGAGAGGATGTCCTGCCAGGAAACATGTCGAGAGATGCTTGGAAGAACCTTCAATGCTTATTGTCACTTATGAAGGAGAACATAACCATCCTAGGTTGCCATCTCAATCGGCAAATGCATGAGATCTTTAGAGAAATGCTTGCACAGACAGATCATCACAAGCGTCGAGAAATTTCTCATAATCTATTTTTGACTGGCTTCAGTTGTTCCTGTACATATTTTGCTTTGAAGTGCAGATGGGACCAAATACCAGTTCAGAATTGGGAGGTCTATTAGGTATATGGAAAGGCAAATGCGAAGCCGAGTTCAATTAGAATGATGCAGTGGGTTTCCTAATTGTAAGAATATCTTCATAAAGTACGACTCCTTTTCTTTAAAAAGAAGTTGAGATTATTGCAAATTATCTTGTGTTGTTTAATGATCATACTACTTAGGATGCAGATCTTCAGTTGGACATTAGATTTAACAAGGTGAAAATTCATATAATCAGTCAGCTAAGCTATTAAGATTGTCCGTTGGACATTAGATTTGTCTTTTTGTCAATGCAATTTATATTTGCTAAACATCTGTTCCTTCAACCTCTATTCCTCTCCTGCAAGGGAATGCTGAGAAAAAGTAAGAGCAGGATGTATTGATGGTCAGAAAAAGAATAAGAATAATAGCTGTTTGTAGGGGAATTTTAAACTACCTCCTCTATTAAGAAGCCTTTGTCATGGGCATAGGGAGCTAGCTATTGTAGGTTGGCATGTCAAAATCAGAAGTGAATCAGGGATTTGTCCCTCCCTTTGATGCTTAATAAATGCCACATGGTCACTCGTGATTTGCTCTTTTACCTTAGTTGGGAACGGGAATGATGTGCATTATCTAAGCAACTTCATTTTGTGCCTTCCAATTCTGTTAAGCTTAACACATACTTTGATCCTCCAACAACATTAATATAATGAAAATTTCATATAAAGTGTACATCCTACATTGATCTTATTCTTTCAAGTCCTCAACATTCTATCCGAATTACTTGCTTGCTTTTCTTCCTGACCATTCGATTTTGCCTTGACTCAACAGAGCTGAAAAAAAGATAAATGGGTTGGAGATTGTTTTTCTTTACCCCTCCATAAGACTTAGAAGTTTAAAATTGATAACGAGAGATGTTTATCATCCGAGCAATTCTGTCTTATCGAGTTTTGGGCCCACAAATGGATACGTTGTGTTTCATGTGAAAGGACATGTGGTACTTGATGTTTCATTGTAGTGGAATATGGCAAGCAAAGCACTAGCAAGGAAAAGAGTGCAAGTTAGTGCTTCACAAACTTGCTTCTCTTTATCTTGTTTCAAACTGCTGCGCTTGTGCTTTGATTTGAAAGCTGAAAAGGCCATTTTGCTATCTTTAGCTCTAAATTGAGTCGATAAGTCACTATGATTCCTGCTTTTATTTCCCATTGTTATATCAGTCCGTACATGTCAGTCTTTCACCATATAATATTTTCTTTTTTTCCATTGTGGGGATGTTCAGTATTTATAATTCATCTTTCACCATGAAGTCATCTTTCCATTATAACTACAATTGAATTCACTCCTAACGCTCTTCAAAAACTCCTCTGACACATCCTTCTTCAAAAAGGTCATTGGGTGTGATCCACCTAATGGACGGAACAAATCGGATTGGTTTTACTGGTATCGGAACAGGAACCGGTTCCATCGGAACCCTTAAAATTTCGGAACCAGTTCTACCGGAATTGGGTCTGTCGATTTTTTAAGAGGCTTCCGGCCCGATCCCCTAGTTATGGGGTTGGTACCGAATTGGACCGGTATCGGAACCAGAACTTTTTTTTTTTAGTTTAGTTATATTATATTTTTTAATATTGTATTATTATTTAAATATTTATTATATTATTACTATAAAAGTTATTTTTTAATAATATAATTATTATAAAAAGTTATAAAATAATAAAAATTTTAAACTTTTCAAATTTCAACTTTGAATATGAATTTTGAAACTTGAAAATTTTAAGTTATAACTTAAAACTTATAAGTTATAACTTATAAGTTTAATAAGAAATTATAAGTTTATAACTTATACAAGTACAAGTTACATAAGTTTAATACATTTTTAATTTTTTTTATTGTTAAATTATTAATTTATATTATATATATTATTTCTTTTATAACTTTTTAATGTTAAGTTATTATCTTTTATTATATATATTATTTCTTATATTTACTAACTTATTATTACTATAAAAAGTTATTAACTTTTAATAATATAATTATTATCAAAAGTTATAAAATAATAAAAACTTTAAATTTTAAACTTTGAATTTGAATTTTGAAACTTGAAACTTGAAAATTGTAAGTTGCTTTAAACTTTCAATATTTAAAAGAAAAATCATATATTTATTCAAAGTTTCAAATAAATAAAATTGTACAATTACAAATAATAAAAAGAGTTAGAGTACCTAATCTACACATCCACCCTCTAGGAAGGGTTCTGCTTGAACTAGGTCTCTAATATTATACTAATATTTATAATTGTAATGTACAAATATTTGTTGACGTAAATTATTTATCATTTCTCGGGAAAGATTCTCTGGAAGCTGCACATGTCGTTGTTCCTCCATTGCTTCCATGCCATCGTCACTATTCTCTCAGAGTATTTCATCAATTTCATCTTCCACCTGTAGGGATAATTTTGGCAATCCAAAATTCCTTCTTTTGGTGTTGATCCAATCCCTAAACAACATCGATATTTCTAAACTATCTTTTGCAAGTGAATATCGATGATTTCCAATTTGAAATCTCGCTGCACTAAAAGCTTGCTTTGAAGCTATCGATGACGCTTGAATTGCTAGCACATCTCGAACAACCCTAGCAAGTTTTGAAAATTGCTCTCCACGATTCCTCCATCACGTCAATAATTGAGGGTCTCCATAGTCGTCCCTAATCTTGTCCCGTCTCTGGTTAATATATTCAACAAAATCATTATTACTAGAACTTTCAAGACCAAGATAATCATCCATCATATCATCTATATCATTTTTTCTATGTTTACGAGGTGGAGGTGCAACAGGTGGAACATTTTTTTCTAGTGCTCTATATGTATCATATAATTTCATAGCTTGGGGTATTATACTATTTTTACAATCTTCAAGATTAGGAGTTTCATTCAGTGTAATTTCTAAATTAGCATAAATTTTTTCAACCATTCTTTGAACACCTTATAATTTGTAAAAAAGATTAAACTAAGTAGCAGTCAAATACATTTGAGGAATAGGAAAATAATATTTTTAAAATTTTTCAATCATAAAAATAATTGCTTCTTTAAACTTATCTTTTTTCTTATATTTTGCTAAATTAGATGAAATAACACAAATATTTACCAAAATAGAAGAAACAGTAGGATAATATTGACCGGAAACAACATCCATAGCAATATAAAAAACTCTTAAAGATTCAACAAGTTCTTTTGTCTCTTCCCAATCAACATTACAAAGTCTTACATCCATATATGAATTATGACCATTGAAAACTTTTTGTATCGGATCAATCAGCGTTACAAAGTCTTACATCCGTATTTGAATTATGAGCATTAAAATTTTTTTGTATTGGATCTCGATAAACATAAACAACTTCAAACATTTCAAATAAAGAATTTCATCTAGTAGAAACTTCTCTAAGAACTTTTCTGTATTCAAGTTGATCTTCTTTACATCGATTTTTAAATTCGGTATTTTATTTTAGATTTAAAAATTCAATTACAAGCAATTCTAACTTTTGTTATCCCGAAAATTGACCGACTCTCTTTCCGAAAATTGAGATTCGATGCTCAATCGATTTGAGCGCGAACCAGATTCTCGAGATTTAAAGAAAACAGAGTTGCCACCTAATTTTAAGAACAATTAGGAAACCAAAAATAAACTTTAAAACCTGACAGAAAAGCTTTAAAATTTCAGAGAAACGGGTAAGAGTTCAATTTCCACCTTGAGAAGAAATTAATCACTCAAGATGGCCGTTAATATTCGGTCGACCGACGATTAGATAGTTTGACTAACTTTTTAAAAACTATTTGACTTGACTTGAAAATGTTGACTGAATTTAAAAAGTTGACTTGATTTGAAAAAATTGACTTAATTTGAAAGAGCTGACTGGACTTGAGATAATTGATTAAACTCAAAATTGATTAAACTTGAAAATATTGATTAAACTTAAAAATATTGATTAAACTT
>DF371503.1:4358-14407 GCA_000787875.1 Solanum virginianum
CAATCCTAGGGAGGGGGTATGGAGCACTAACGTTATAAAAAAAAAATGTTAAAAGAAGTGGGATGTTACAGCAGGATATAAATTGCCCAAGGTTTTTAGGATGATCGTTGATGAAAATCTTTGTCCACGACACTTCAACTCCACAATCCTTCATAATCCACACATCAGATCGAAGGAACTCAAGACAATTAAGCACAGAAAGATGACTTCCTACCACTCCCAATCCAAAAGGATAACTACCTTTCTCATAACTGTACGGAAGTTCCAACCTTCTCCATTTCTCGTCAGCTAAATCAAGAGAAATAATGTTGCACATATTGATGTATCAATATCAGCAGATAAAGCCCAATAAAGCTTTCCATCGACAAATTTACCTGGAGAATTTACCAGAAAATTGCCCTGAAATTTATTGATTGTTCTCCAAGAATCAGCCCTCAAACTGTATATGTTGACTACAGTATCATACAAACCACTATCCTCAAAAATACACTGAATAACTACCATTTTGTAATCGTCATGTGACTCGTCATATCCATAACCATAATAGCAATAGCAAATCCTTCCTCAATTTGGATCCAAATGAAGGCAGTTTCTTAGATTTCTGTGATGATATTATGACCATGCATGATTGAAGCAGATACAGATACGAAGGACATTAATTGATAGCACATACGGGCAACCATACATAAGAGTAAAAACAGCAAAAGATAACAAGTTTAGAAGGCCCACAAACAAGGCAATAAGTTCATCAAAGCAAAAGAGAGATCATTTTAGCGGTCAGCGTATTGACATTAAGCATCCTTTTATTGGGGATCACGTTGAAAATGATGATTTTTCGTAGAATTTTTAATTCTAAAAACTAACTAGCTAATAATTTTACAAAATCTCTTTTGTAAAGGAGATTCCCTTTTCTACGAGATTGCTTAGGTGTTGCTATTTCTCAGTAAATCTTTTGTCTGTGCTTAAATTTATTTTGTTTCCTTTATTATTTATCATCTTTCAATATCTCTCAACATCTCATTCGGTTGTATCACTTTAGACAATCATTTTCTCTGTCAATATCCAGTTCCCGCAACAACTTCCATGTATACCGGCTACGAAAGCCTCATAGTCATAGATCATATATATTAGGACTGAATAAGGATCCTATTTAAACAATCACTTCAGCTCACAAAAATTGTCACTTTAGGAATTCAAGACTAAACTTGGTAGCTGTTTCCAACTATGTTAAGAGATAATAATGCTCAATTCTCAAAAAACATTTAATAAATAGGGACAACTTATAGTACAACTTACTAAACTATAGGCATGGAAACAGATAAAGCCACAACTAAAATGGGACGGCGGGAGTATTTCATTTGCTCCATTTCATATGACACTCTTTTATTTTTTGATCTACTAGTATAAGAGCCTGTATGATGCACGGATAATATTAGAAAATATGAATCATAAAACCATGGTATAACTTGTTTTAGTATACTAGATAATATTTGTTTCAAAACACTTTCCATCAAGGCCTGAACAAATAGGAAGAACTCACCTTGGTTCTCATCAACCCACTTCATTGGAGATATATTGACCAAAAAAAGAGAGTATACAACCAACAACAACAATATACTCATAGAGATATAAAAAAAAGTATAACAAGCTAAATTAATTAGAGCACTTACAAGTTATCAGATCTTTCACTGGGAAGAAGAAGAATCACTGTTGGAGCTGTCATAGAACAAGCATGTTTTTTTATGAATGCTGCCACTTTGTGCCCTAATATAACACTAGATAATCTAAGATCCATGGTACAACATGGGCCTAATATAAGTTTAATATTTTTTTTGGGAAAATTATATATATATATATAAGTAAAAAGTTTCAAGGCTCATGGTACGGGCCTAATGTAAGTTCACATATTCTTTTTTAGAAAAATTATATATATGTATATACAAAAAAGTAAAAAGTTTTAAAAAAGTAGTTCATGTTTTATTTACATAAAAAATAGTCTAAAATCAGCGAAACTATACATGTCTATACAATATAGTTTGTCAAAGTTATAGAAAGTATATATTACTATACAATGTATATTACTTATATATGAGCTATACACTAAATATACATTATCATACACAATTATCACTGACTATATATGCCTATATAACGACAGTTGAACGCCCAAAATTGTAACAAATAGCCAAAGGTCAGCCAAATGATTACTTTTCGTAATTAAAAAAAAAGTTAACTATTTTTTGTGTAAATAATTTTTCTCAGTGGCTTGTGGATATACTTATCACTATTTCTATTCACAAGCTTTTAAAGTCTTTGTTTCTTTTTTAAACTCCGTTCCAAGTCAAAGTAACTAATATAAATTGGGACGGATGAAGTACTATTTTACATCTGAATATGTAAAAGTGACTTTAATATTTTACGAATCTTATTTCTTAAATTTTAGTATTACTTTCTCCATCAACAAAAACTAGCGTCTTTGACTCTTTATTCCGGCGCCTTCTCTCTTCTCGATATAAACTATATTATCTTGTCTCTTCTCACCCCTAAATTTAACCGTGACAAGGAAATGTAATTAATGTTACTTTCGCAATTTATTTCATGAGTCTTGAGAAGGAATTCGAACAATTCTTTCTTAAACAATAGCAATTAATGTAGAAATTTGTGTAACACTTTTATTCTGGCTATTATTTTAATTTTATGAATATCATGTATATATGATCATATGTACATTTTTTTATTGGTTAAATCTAAATTGAACCATTAAGAACCAAAAATCGAGTAATCAAATCCGATAATAAATATCTTATTTGCTTTTTTGATTGTCGGTTTAACATTGTTAACAAATAGAAAAATAATAAACCGAATCAATAATACATAAAAACGAACAGAACAGACCGATGTGCAATCCTAGATACACCTCTGTATTTTTCGCAAGGCATACAAATATCTTCTACAGTGTAATGGACTTTGGGGAATCTATTCTCAAAATATCTCTCTCTAATCTGACTTAGCTGATGATAACAACTAAATGATTGTGGGGTTTCATGAAATCAATAGGGGATCGACAAGGCTTTCTATATAGATTTCTCAAATTGATCAGCAACCTCTAGTTGTCTGGTTGAACCATCATATACCATGATAATTGGAGAAAATGGATGTAAAGAATATAAATTCCCCAAGGTCTTTAGGATGATCGACAGTGAAAATCTTAGTCCATGACACTTTTAAGTACTCCACAATCCTTCGTAATCCACACATCCGAATTAGTTCCTTCAAGACAATTAAGACAAAGCACAAAAAGATAACTATCTGGAAGTTCCAACCTTCTCCATGTCTCGTCTGCTAAATCAAGAGAAATGATGTTGCACATATTGAACGTATCGACATCAGCAGATAAAGCCCAATAAAGCTTTCCATCGACAAATTTATCTGGAGAATTTACCAGAAAATTGCCCTGAAACTTATTAATTGTTCTACAAGAATCAGCCCTCAAACAGTATATGTTGACTACAGTATCATACGAACCACTATCCTCGAAAATACACTGAATAACTACCACTTTGTAATCGTCATATCCAAAACCATATTTGCAATAGTAAGAGCAACCGTCCCTCAATTTAGCACCAAATGTAGGTAGTTTCTTAGACTTCCAAATTGTGGTGTTTCTGATGCAGAATGCGGACCAAAATAGACTGTTTTGGACTGTTTTTGGGTTAATTTTTGCTGTTTAGTAAGTTGGAGGTCTATTTTGTATAGGAAAGAACTTGTACCCTTTAGAAAAGGAAATTATAAATTTTTGGAAGGGTTGGTATTCATTGTACAAAATTTCTGAAGGAAAAGAACACTGAGTTCACAGTAATTTCCCCCAAATCTCCCAATTTTCCTTCCATTTCATCTTCTTCAGTCCATTTCGACATCAGTTGGTATCGGAGCAACCAGGTTGATGGCGGATGCAAACCGTGGCCGTGCTAGGGGTCGTTGCTGAGGTTGGTGTCGCGGAGTCGACCCTGAAGAAGAAGGACCACCGAACCGCCGTCGAGACCAACGAGATCTGGAGATTGCGGCGATGGGGAGACGGATCCAAGAGTTGGAGCGCTAACTCGCCGAGGCAAGGATGGGCTCTACCAACGAAGAAGAAGAGGAGGAGTCGAACCCCCTTGACTCCTTCGCAGAGGGCGGTGATGATGAGGGATTTAACCCGTGGGGGATTCCGAATCAGGGACGAAACCAACAGTCACGGCATGAACCAAACCAGCCCTATCAAACCCTAGGGATGAAGGTAGACATTCCGAAATTCGTTGTTAAATCTCATCCTGACGAGTTTATTGATTGGTTGCATACCGTCGAAAGGGTTTTCGATGTGAAAAATCTGAACAACGATCAAAAGGTCAAGTTAGTCACCATTAAGTTGAAGAAACATGCCTCGATTTGGTCGGACCACATGAGAACTAGGCGTGTTCGAGAGGAGAGACCAAAAATTCAGAGTTGGAGTAAAATGAAAAAGAAATTAATGGCCATATTCTTACCCGTCCAGTATAGGCAGGAGGCTTTTATCGAGTACCACAATCTTAATCAGAGGGGTGTGTCGGTGGAGCAGTATACCAATGAATTTGATATGTTGCGGATGCGATGTGATGTTGTTGAGGAGGACAAACAGATAATTGCTCGATATCTGGCTGGGTTGAAACCAGAGATATCAGATGTGGTGTACTTGCAACAGTATTACTCGTATGATGATGTGTGTCGGCTGGCATTAAGGGTTAAATCGCAGCAAAAGTGAAAGGGTGTCAGTCAATCGAAGTACCAAAATCATTTCTCGGGCGCTGAGACTAGTCGGCGAGCACCCCTTGAACCTTAAACCTGTGACCACAACAACCCCAAATCCCAAACTCCATCCAGAGAAGGGACAGACTAGCAGGGGAGGTTCTATGGCCAATCGGCGGTGCTTTAAGTGTCAAGGTATAGGGCATTTGATTGCCGATTGTCTGAACCGACAACTTATCATGCTAGTTGAGGAGGATATGGACACGGCATACGATGATTATGATGAGGGAAGTAAGGATAACCTGATAGAAAATGGGGAAGTCACGTACACCGATTTTGGTGAGTCCTTAGTGGTTAGAAGAGCATTGAGTGTGGCTACCAGTGAAGATGAGTCATGGCTGAGGCATAATCTTTCATACCAAATGTACCAGTGGGGGTAAGGTTTGCAATATTATCATTGATAGGGGAAGTTGTGAGAATATGGTGTCCAACACGATGGTGGAGAAGTTGGGACTCAAAACCGAGGACCACCCACAGCCTTACAAGTTGTCTTGGTTCAAGAAGGATAATGAGGTAAAAGTATCGAAGCAATGCCTTGTGAAGTTTTCAATTGGGAAGAAATATGCTGATGAGATCTGGTGCGATGTGGTCCCTATGGACGCCTGTCACCTTAGAAGGAGCCAAAGAGTCATTTGTTGTCTCGTTCTGAGTTTCAGGATGAGGTGAAACAGACGATTGAGGTGCTTGCCTTGGTGGTGACAGAGGCTAATGATGACGATCCCGAGCTGCCGCCGCTGGTCAGGGCATTAATTGAGGAATTCGCTGATGTGGTACCAACAGAACTGCCTTCTGGACTGCCACCCATGCGGGACATCCAGCATTGCATTGACTTTGTGCCAGGGGCGGTCATTCTTCATAGAGCTGCTTATCGCATGAGTCCCAAAGAGCACAAGGAATTGCAGATACAAGTGCACGAGTTGTTAAGCAAGGGGTATGTGAAGGAGAGTATGAGCCCGTGCGTGGTACCCGCATTATTGGCTCTAAAAAAAGATGGTTCATGGAGGATGTGCATTGACAGTCAAGCCGTTAACAAGATCACCATCAAGTACCATTTCCCTATACCCCGGTTTGATGATCTAATTGACCAACTACATGGGGCGATAATTTTTTCCAAAATTGACTTGCGGAATGGGTAGGTTTGATGATCTAATTGACCAACTACATGGGGCGATAATTTTTTCCAAAATTGACTTGCGAAGTGGGTATCACCAAATTTGGGTTCGACTCGAAGATGAATGGAAGACCACCTTCAAGACCTGAGATGGTTTCTATGAGTGGTGCGTAATACCATTTGGATTATCCAATGCGCCAAGCACTTTCATGCGCCTGATAAACCAGGTCTTTCGAGCTTTTACTGGTCACTTTGTGGTGGTTTATTTTGATGACATTCTGGTGTACAGTTCCTCTAAGGATCAACATTTGCAACACTTGTGACAAGTCTTTGAGGTTTTGCGAGAGCAGAAATTGTATGCCAATACAAAAAAGTGTCACTTCCTCAATGATGAGGTGACATTCCCGGATACATAGTGTCCAAAGAAGGCATTCGAATGGATCCAGCTAAGGTGGAAGCAATCACCGGCTGGTCAACACCGACAAGCATCTGTGATGTTCGGAGTTTTCACGGCCTGGGTTCATTCTACCGAAGGTTCATTCGCGATTTTAGCACCATCATTGCACCCATCACTGACTATATAAAAGGAGGCAAATACATTTGGACCAAGGAGGTCGAAGTTGCATTCCAGTTACTAAAGAAAAAGGTAACTGAAGCACCCNAGTTGAATGATGTCAAGCTCAAATATTCGACTTATGACAAAGAGTTTTATGTCATTGTCAGAAGTCTCGAGTATTGGCGTCACTACCTCATTTCCAGAGAGTTTGTCCTCTACTCTAATCATGAGGCATTGAAATACATCAATGGGCAGCACAAATTGAAATCGAGACATGCCAAATGGGTAGAGTTCTTGCAAGCTTTTAGCTTCTCCATCAAACACAAGGCGGGAATACTGAACAATGTGGCAGATTTGAGGACGAATCTTTTCTTAGTGGGGGAGAATGATACAGAATGCGGACCAAAATAGATTGTTTTGGACTGTTTTTAGGTTAATTTTTGTTGTTTAGTAAGTTGGGGGTCTATTTTATATAGGAAAGAACTTGTACCCTTTAGAAAGTGAAATTGTAAATTTTTGGAAGGGTTGGTATTCATTGTACAAAATTTCTGAAGGGAAAGAACACTGAGTTCACAGTGATTTCCCCCAAATCTCCCAATCTTCCTTCCATTTCATCTTCTTCAGTCCATTTCGACATCAGTTTCATAGAACTGGCTCCTCTTCTTGCTGTACAGACAGATCAATCCATTAACAGAACCCACAATCCAAGTATAAATTGTGGGGTTTTCCATGGGAGAACCGATATCAAATAGTTCAATGCGCTGTTCTTTGTAAAGCATGGAAGGGAGACAACATGCCTTGAAATTGCATGCGGAGTCTTGAAAAATAATCATGTGGTATCTGTATTCTTTGTCATTAGCTGTTAATTTCAAATGGACTTTTATAAACTTAGGACCAGAGATTAGTTCAAGCCATGATTTTGAAACACACATGAACTTTAACAGAGACTTTGGGGGCATCTTTAAGAGGATCTCTATGATGATTTCATGGGGAAGAATAGGGATTATCGAATCAGCCATAAGTTAAATGGAGCAACTTTTGAACATCAAGGATTATTTGACGTTTGGGTAGAAGATACTACGTCCTTCAATATGATGGCAAAGTTGATCAAGTAAAGAAATAACAAGGAATGAGGGTACATTATGTCTGAAATCAGACAATTAAGAATGTTAACAAGAATACGAGAAAGAATTTCTTTTAAAAAAAAGTTTGTAAAGCCATACAAGTCACTGGAATGGGAAGTTTACCTAATGCAAGAAGAAAGCACCATAAAACCAGTGGCGGAGCCGGTGGGTGTTCAACAATTGATATATATATATATATATATATATATATATATATATATATATATATATATATATATCGAAATATCTATATTTGATCTATATATTTCCAAAAAGTTCTCCGACTAAGGGTGTTCATCTGACCACACTTGGTTGAATGTAGTTCTGCTCCTGCATAAAAGACAAGATAACTGATAAGTCTGGAAAATGCATCAGGGCCTAAATGGTGTTGTTATGTGCAGTTACACATACACACACACAACATAAAACTTAATTTTGAAAGTGTAGCTCGGAGCTTATCAATCAGGGACATCTTAAATATTCAAAATAGTAGCCTAGTTCAATCTTTATCGGATTACACATTGTTAAACTATTTATCAAACCGCATCAACTATCCTTAAGCCAAACTTGCTTCTAACAAAAATGCACATCATGTTGCAGTTTTGCATATAACTCAAAAAAACAAAACATCAAATTTTGTACCTTTTAACAAAACTGTAAAATGAAGAGAAGAAACACTTGAACATCATAAAACAATGTATAATAACAGGTCTAGAATATTAATCAGCACACATAACTTAAAGAAAATTAATAGAAAATAGAAACTCACAGAGAAAGAGCTAGAAAAAATGAAGTAGAAGGGGAAATAGACAAGGTAGGGGTAAGGTTTGTGTAAACATATGGTATGTTGTTGTAAGGGAAAGAAACAAAAGTAGAAACTCATAGAGAAAGGGAAACGGCTGTCTTAACGTGGCGGAGATCCCCAAGCTATGTGGCGAAGAGATCAATGCTTTTGGAGGGAAATGGTCTGTGATAACATCTTTCTAATTGTTTTCTGGATTTTATACATAAATAATTAGTATAAAAATGATATGGAAGTCTTTGTACGCATTATTATAAGAGGTTTTTATTTTTTCTAATCAAGGTCAAAGCAGTCACTAAACTTTTGAAGGGTAATTCCATAAATCAACTTTCAACTAGGAGGCTTCCTACTTTATCCAAAATCAATCAAATCCATTACAGCTTGTTTAGATGGTGGTTTCCGAGGGTATGGTATGGTATCGTTATCAAGAGAACGATATTTGTTTTGATTGTTTCATTAATTATGTGGTATGGTATAGTTTTGTTTCATGGGTTTGTAACCATGAAAACCCACACTTTTGGAAACCACCAATTCCCTTATTTTTTTCCAATTATATCCTTACTTAATTTTTAATAATCCTAATTTTCCCCTTACCCTAATATATCTACAAATCATATTTTTCATCCGCTGCAGCCAAGATTTTCTTCCTCCTATTCATCCTCTGCATCCAAGCTTATTTTACGAACAATTTGAATAATTTATCAGTGGAACTTAATATGCATTTCCAGTGATGGTTAAATTTTTCTAAAATATTTGTCTGAATCCAAACACCTTTACAGTGTATAAATTTAAACATATGTGATGCTTAAATTTTTTTTCTTTGATCTGCTGGTTGATATATATGCTTTGCTTTGGATCTTCTTCCTTTAACAAATGGAGGTATTCGTTTTCCCTAACCAAATATCTTGTGCCATAACTTTTTCATTGTCACTACGATTGCTAATTTATCATATTCTTCATAATACTTTTTAGCAAGTGGTTACTTTTCAGTATGATTGCAATTGAAAGTCGAGGTGTAAGTTTAGTAGATCATCTTTTTTCCACATCCAGTTTTTCAAGTTTAACTCTTTTGATGATTATTCAAGATAAACGCCTTCCGACAAAAATTTTACTAATTTGTGTGGCTCTTGTGCAACTCAATCCTCAATTTGAAGTTGTGATCCCATATTATTGATGGTTTTGAGTCAATGCTGGAAATTCATTTTTTTAATTTATAATTGTTAGAACAGATGCGTATAAACGTAGAAAAAATAACAAGAACGAACACAAAATTTAACGTGGTTCACCAACAATGCATCGGCTATGTCCACGGGCAGAGAAGAGATAGTTTATTGATTTGAGGAGTTATCAGAATACAATGTGTATCAAGCTAGGTTACAAGGCCTATATATATATATATATATAGGCCTTCTGAAACTAAAATGGAGAAGTCCACAAAAAAGGCCCAAAACAGAAAACCTAAGCCTGGTATGGAAACAGATTCAAGGCATAAATCTAACATATCTCCACCTTGACTTGAATCCTCTCATCAACAACAGAAAACATACAAATGTATAATCAATAGTACCAGACATCACTTCTCTGCCTCATATTATTGCCCCAAGAGGCAATCAACAGCTTCTCACGTTTATC
>DF371499.1:499-10555 GCA_000787875.1 Solanum virginianum
CGATCTTTTAATGTGAATTTTTATTTTCTACAGAAAACAATTAAAAAAATTGGACAACTTAACAATCATGTTTCTCATAATATCTAAATAGAACATTACTAAATATGCATATTTTATCTATAAAAATTGACAAAAAATAAATAATTAAAATCGTAATGATGTATTTATTGGATTTTGATAATGTGGCACTTGAAACTAGGTCTACAAACACGCACCTCCTTATTAAACAGGAGGGGGGAAGTATCTTATTTGAACAGATAATTCCACGCTATATTCTTTTTGCGTCGTCAGTTATAAATTGAGGTGACGAAGAATAAAGGTGAAAAGTGTTTATTATTATGATTAAAGTAGAGGTATTATTTTTCTAAACAAAAACTACTCCATCGTCCAATCAGGCTTTCACCTCTTGTGGTAATGTTTTGTCCTGGAATCCGAAATGTCTAAAAGGCACATTATGACTTTAGTTAAGTTTGTTTAAATAAAAATCATCACATAAATATCAACTGGTGGAAGGATCTTCTGACCAAGTTAATGCATTGACAAATCATATGCATCAGGTTTGTTTTTTCTTGACGTGTTATTGTGGAGGACTGCCCAAATATTTTGAAGGTCCCACAAAAAAGTTTATGGAATACTCTTCTCTTCTCCTTCGTAAAACCCTACAACTTCATCGTTCACATCTTAAAGTCATATTTAATGAGAAAAAATAACCAACTCATTCAATCACCAAATTGAATATACGTTTCTAAGACCATTTAATTTCCACCAAGACACTTGCACCCAATTTTGTACAATCTACTCTATTCATTTCATTATTTTGATATTTTAAAATAAAATTTTTAATATTTAAAAACTATAAAAAGTACTACTAATTGCAATATTTATTATATAAAATATATTAAAATATTAGTCAAAGTTCATATCATTTAACACTGAAAAAGAAAAATATGACAACTAAAAAAAAAGTAGAGTAATATTTTTGCCGCCCATTTTGACTTGTTCGATATTGACTTGGTACATTCTTTAAGAAGTATTAATAGAATGGCAAATTTACAATATATATCATGCATCTTTTGAATTTAATAAATTCAATATTTTGGATAATGCATTTAGATATGACTATAATCAATAATAAGAATAAATTATAATCTAAGTAATAGATTATATTTTGATTTTTTAAACTGGATAAATAAAAATAAATATCTATTAATATAATGAACAAATAGAAATAAATGAAAAAAATATCAATTTTTGATTTGCATCGTATTTTTGTCATTTTACAATTTGATCCTACTATCAGCAAAATATAAGCCCGTCGATTTTTTTTTAAAAGAAATTCAATATCGTCCACGTAAATCTACGACATACTTATTCGGCCTCATTTATTTTTGTTATACTATTAAGATTGTTCAACTCTAAATATACATTAAAATATTAATACTAGATTGAATATTAAATAATTAAGACTATCTTTTCATACGTATAACATTTGTCTTTATTTAAAAATAAAGATTAGTAAAATACTAAACCAATCTAATACTAAATATATCAACAAAATCATTTATCTGCTTAGATGATTCCTTCAACATTGGATGGCAATAAAAAATAATTTATCTCTTTACTGCTAATCTAGTTCTACCAAATGTGGGAAAGGAAAATCTAAACCACTATATTTTATTTTATTTAGGGTATGATGGAATCAAATTTCCTTAATAAAAAAGGAACTTTTGAAATCTATAAGGTTCACGGACCTTTCCTAAGCCAGCCATAGTATTCGTGCTGTCACAATCTATTGATTTTGTAAGTGGTATGTTGTGTAATGCCAACAGTCTGCCTATTACAAGGTCCATGAGGGGGCTAAGGTAGTCCGAGTTGGAATCATGATCGAACATGGCGTTTGCATAGTAAATTTAGTTAAAAAATAAAATTACATCTTTATTATCAGCTAAACGCTTGATCCTAACATAGTGGTTATAGCAATATTGCCTATCTTCTAGAGTCTCTAATAATATGGATGTCTTACGTATAAAGTAACACTAGCAAGAAAAAGTCTGATAATATATAAGGTATTTTTATGCAATTGGTGGCACGTAGTTGTCTCAAATTGCGGATGTCATGGCAAGTAATTTGAACGAACTAGTCAAACTGGCCAAAGAGTTCAAAGGAAACATATAAAAAATAAAGGGTTTACATTTTTTATATATGCATCGCTAGTGTAAATAATTTTTATACTAGCAGATTATTATTATTATCTATTAATTTATAACAGATAATATACCTTGTGTTTAAGATTTCAGCTCATATATCATAAGAAAATTAACTTGTAGATATATTTTGGATGATCTGATAGAATAAATATATATTTAATATAGACATGGAATATAGACTTTAAAAAAGATACTTAAGAAGGTTAAAGATGGTTAATGAATGCTGTAATTTTCTACTAAAAGACTGGTTCATCGACTTTTGAAGTGTGAAATGGACTTGGAAGGAATATAAGTTTGAAAAAAGAAAAGGTTGTCTGGGCCTCATTTATTTTGGTACTAACGGCGCATGAAGAAAATATGAATTGATTGGTATACTCTATATATTTTATATTACATACCAATGAATACTTTTAAATTTTAATCATTTTATGTAACATTTGAACCATTCAACGATAGAGGGGAAAAAATGGACAACTTGTCAGCTTGTTTCTCTGTTTGGATAATAATGATATTTTGATCAGATTATTTAGAGTTTTGAGCTAAAATATTTTTTATTTATGGGAATAGATTTAGTTCTTCAAATATAATTTGAGCATTTTTAATTTTGTTAAAATGGATCATTTTTTATCCCTCTAACATAACAATGTTGTTGGCATTATCCGTGTTGTATTTGTTACTTTAATCATATTATTATATACTATCATTTTGTTTTTTATTATTAGTCGTTTTCCTTTTTTCTTTTCTTTTTTTTCATATCTAGTATTTTGTGCTTATGGAGCTTGATTTTTGAAGTAAGAATTTTTCAAAAACTGTGACACCCGACGAAATTATCAAAATACTCCTAGAAAGGAACCATGCGCGTAACATGTCTTCCCATGCTCCATTCGCAAATTCGAGATCGGATTTGCGATCAGCGCAAAAAATTGAGTGAGAAAATGGTAAAAACCCCGATTTTAGATCAACCAAGTCAAAATAAAATTTTCACTAATTAATTTCGGATAGTGAGGATCCGCGCCCAGGGCGCGTTGCGCCTGAGATGCGGAACCATACTTAAATTTTTTTTTAAGTTTTCGAGGGGAAGCTGGAATTCACGAAAAATAGCAAAATACATATGTCTGCTTCCCTGGTGCAACGCGGACATGTTGTATCAGCCAGGTTTCTTTTTCTTTTATTTAAGGAAGGGTAGTTCCGACATTTCTCACCCTCCTTAAACCTTATATAGTCGGTTTTCACCCGATTAATTCATAAAAATGCATTATCTTCTTCATTAACATTAGAACAATTTCAAGAAAACTCAAAACGTAGAACCAAGAACCCAATTAGGGCTTTCAAGAATCTTTTCAATTCTCCAAAGAACTCATTCCTCAGGTATGTAAGGCCTTCCAAAGATTATCCTATTATTAGTTTAGTAGCTAAAATCCACAGGTTCTACCCAAGAACATGTCTACAATGTGAAATTAGGATTTCCTCCGATACTAGTTAATTTCATCTAAAGGTTGTTCATGCATTCTTCTTGATAAAGAATCATGTCTTTTACTGATTTTAGCATGAGGTTAAACTATTGAACAAGTTTTACAATTACTATTATATTCATGAGGATCTTCTATCTATTTCAAGAAAAGAAAAACTAGCACATGCACAGTTCTGGGCTAAGTTTACGAAGTACTTAAGTTCTATGCTTGCACAATAATTGAGAATAAAGTTAAGATTTTTAAAACACTTTGTGTTGATACAAATTCAATCAAAGAGAATGGGATGAGTTTGTCAAAGTTTAAGAAAAGCTAAAGTGGGCTAAGTCCCAAAAGATTAAGAAGGCATTTTGAGAAGTCTTACTCTTTAAGTTCTGAGCATTATAAAAGTATTTTGGAAGTAATATTGAGCACCGATATGAGTGAGAGTAGAATTAATAACTTGAACTCATAAACTACGTAGCCAGAGTAGGATAGGATTGTACGAAGGTACAACTCCTCACTTGCCAATGAGATGGCTCAGTTTTGGGATGAATCCACTCCTCTAGTTTTCGTCCCCTACCCCAACAAAGTACGAGACGGCTCTAGCAGCGTGGGCAAGACGTTGTATCACCATAAAGCTCATAGTGGTGGTTGTTGGTTAGAGAAACTCCCCAAGTTAAAGCAAGTTATGTTTACATACAAATTTTCAGCATGTTTATTTTTAGCATACAGAGTATTTTTTACTTATGTCATTTTTTTTAGATATGACTTATTTTTCTTTGAGAAATATTGCATCAATCTGAGTTTCCATTTTGGCCATTTTACATACCGTACATTCCATGTAGTAACGTACTTAGGACCTGCATCATTTTATGATGCAGACGCAGGTGACAGAGTCCCTCAGCAGCCGCTCCGTTTAGGATCAGACACATACTCAGCTATTGGTGAGGCCTCTTATCAGTCTGAGGCTTGGAGTTATCTATGTTTTTCTCTTTCAGTATTTTATTTAGTTCTGGCTATTTTGGGGCCTGTCCCAGTAATCGTTCAGATTATTCCAGTTAGAGGTTCCATAGACTATGTGTCAAGTACTTCAGTTCTCACTTATTTCAGTTATTATTGAGATATTTCTCATTTCAGTTTATTTGGACAGGTTGATAATCTTAGCTTGTTATTTTGAAGTCATTCCATGATTGTTTGAGTCTTTCACTGAGTAAGTAGCCAGGTCAAGTGGTTCGCTTGGGACCAAAAATGGTTCTGGGTGCCGGCCATGCCTAGGGTATGAACTCGGGGCGTGACAAACTTTGTATCAGAGCACAGAGTTCAAGAGTCCTAGGGAGTCTATGGATCGTGTCTAGTAAAGTCCGTATTATGGGTGTAAAGTGTGTCACATCTATAATGGGGAGGCCACAGGGCATTAGGAAGTGTTACTATCAATTGTTATTTCCTTTCGTGCTTCAGAGTCTACCTCTGTTAAGTTCCTCCTAACTCGTGCATTCACGCTGTGTTTTTCAGATCATGCCTCCAAGCAGAGCTGATGGACCAGTGAGGGCCAGAGGGCGCCCAGCCAGGAGAAATTCCAACCAGCCTAGCCCAATTCCTAAATGACCAAGAGGTCCAGCTTGCCTGTCGAGCAGCTAAGCAAGCAGACATCTCCAATGTTGGGCTCCGCCAGGCCATCCAGACTTTGGCACAGGCGATCACTACTCAGGGAGGTCGCCAGAGGACAAAGCAAGCTGACATATCTAACACTAAGCTTCGCTAGGCCATTCAGACTTTGGCTCAGGCAGTCACTACTCAGGGAGGTCGCCAGGGAGATGGCAGAAATGATGGATCGAATACCACCAGGGGTCTTGAGTTTCTGAGGATGAACCCACCAGAATTCACGGGGTCTAATATGAAAGAGGATCCTGAGAACTTTATTGAGGAGCTCTAGAAAGTGTTTCAGGTCAGGCATATATATGATGCTAAGAGGGTTGAATTGGCTGCCTACTAGCTCAAAGAGTAGCTAGCCTCTGGTTTGATCAGTGGAAAGGAGGTAGGGCAGAAGGGGCACCAGCTTTGAGTTGAGCAGTATTTGAGGAAGCCTTTCTGGGACAGTACTTTCCTAGAGAGATGAGGCATGCTAAGGTGAGGGAATTTCTGAATCTAAAGCAAGAGAATATGAGTGTACGGGAGTACAGCCTCAAGTTTACTCAGATGTTCCATTATGGTCCAACTATGGTGGCAGCCATGCGTACTAGGATGGACCTGTTCGTATCAGGACTCTCTCGGATGACTAAGAGAGAGGGCAGGAATGCTATGCTAATTGGGGGTATGGACATAGCTTGCTTGATGACCTATATGCAGCAGGTAGAGGAGGAGAAAATGTAGGATAGGGAAGATTTCAGGAGCAAAAGGGCCAAGACATCAGGCCAGGAGACAGGTATGAGAGGGGCTGAAAGTGGAAATCACTCATCATTTCAGCCTAAGACAGCCGAACTAGAACCTTCATCTGCTAGTGCACCTGCACCGAGGGTCAAGAATGAATAGGGATCACGGTACCGCAGGTTCTCGGGCAGCCGGTCACAGGGTAGCATAGCTTAAGGATCGAACTGTTATCCCGTTTGCGATAATTGTTGTAGGTCTCATCCAGGAGAGTGCCTTATGGGCACAAATGATTGTTTCAAATATGGTCAGGTAGAATACTTCTTAAAGGATTGTCCTATGGGAAAGCAGAACATGAGAGATAATATATCACAATCAGTTTCTTCAGCACCACAAGGTAAGTCAATTCAGAGGGGCACTATATCAGGGGCAAGCGGGGGGCACAAATCACATATATGCTATGGCCACCAGACAAGAGCAGAAAAACTCACCAGATATGGTTGCCGATATAGTTAAAGCAAGTTATGTTTACATACAAATTTTCAGCATGTTTATTTTTAGCATACAGAGTATTTTTTACTTATGTCATTTTTTTTAGATGTCTATGCATTATTAGACCCAAGTATCACATTTTCATTTGTGACCCCTTATGTAGCTATAAAGTTTGGGGTCAGTCCAGAATGTCTTCTTGAGACTTTTAGTGTTTCCACTCCTATTAGAGAGTCCATCCTAGCCCAAAGAATTTATTGGGGTTGTCCAGTCTCAGTTTATCATAAGTATATCGTTGCTGATTTGGTTGTGTTAGACATGGTGGATTTTGATGTCATCCTATGCATGGATTGGTTTCATACTAGTTATGCCTCCATAGATTGTAGAACCAGGATAGTCAGATTTCAGTTTCCTAACGAACCAGTCTTAGAATGGATAGGTAGCTTAGTCTTTCCTAAGGTCAGTTTGTCTTATATCTCAAAGCCAGAAAGTTAATTTCTAAAAGATGCATATATCATTCTAGTCAGAGTTCAGGATTTTCGTACCGAGGCATTATCTCTTCAGTCTGTCCCAGTTGTGAATGAGTTCCTAGAAGTCTTTCCTGAGGATCTTCTTGAAGTCCCTCCTAATAGGGAGATAGACTTTGGGATAGATACTCTCCCAAATACTTAGCCCATATCCATTCCTCCATACCGTATGGCTCCTTCGGAGTTAAAAGAGTTGAAGTTGTAGCTGAAAGATCGCTTAGATAAGGGTTTTATTAGACTAAGCATCTCACCTTGGGGTGCTCCAGTTCTTTTCATGCATAAAAAGGACGGTTCTCTTCGGATATGCATAGATTACCGTCAGTTGAATAGGCCACCATAAAGAACAAGTATTCTCTTCCCAGAATTGATGACCTATTAGACCAACTTCAGGGTGCTACTTGTTTCTCCAAAATAGATCTCAGATCTGGGTTCCATCAGCTTAAAGTTAGAGAAAGAGACATTCCTAAGACAGTTTTCAGAACCCGCAATGATCATTATGAGTTCTTGGTCATGTCTTTTGGACTGACAAATGCACCAGTAGCTTTCATAGATTTTATGAATAGGGTGTTGAGGCCATACCTAGACATGTTTGTCATTGTGTTCATAGACGATATCTTGATCCACTCTCGTAACAAGGAGGAACACGCTGACCATCTTAGATTTATCCTTTAGACCCTTAAGGATCAGCAACTATATGCCAAAATTTTCAAATGTGAGTTCTGGTTGGTATCTGTGGCATTTTTGGGGCATATTGCATCCGGTAAGTTATTCGAGTGGATTCCCAAAAGATTGAGGCAGTAAAGAATTGGCCAATACCCAGAACTCCATCAGAGATAAGAAGTTTCTTGGGCTTGGCTGGTTACTACAGACAGTTCATAGAGGGATTTTCTTCTACCTTAGCTCCTCTGACTAAGCTGACTCAGAAGAAGGTTAAGTTTGTATGGTCAGAAGATTGTGAGAAGAATTTTCAAGAGTTGAAAACTAGGCTGACTATAGCCCTGGTCTTATCCCTACCCGAAGGAGTTGATGGCTTTGTGGTATATTGCGACGCTTCCAGATTTGGGTTGGGATGCGTATTGATGCAGAGAGGCAAGGTGATAGCGTATGCCTCTAGACAGCTTAAGACTCATGAGAAGAATTACCCAACTCACGATCTTGAGCTTGTTGCTGTGGTATTTGCTCTAAAGATCTGGCAACAGTATCTTTATGGTGGGCACGTATATGTGTTTACGGACCACAAGAGCTTGCAGTATGTATTCAGCCAGAAGGAGCTGAATTTAAGGCAGAGGAGATGGTTGGAACTGTTGAAAGACTATGACATGAGCATCCTCTATCACCTAGCTAAAGCTAATGTAGTTGTTAATGCTCTCAGCAGGTTGACCATGGGGAGCACTGCTCATATTGAGGACGAAAAGAAAGAATTGGCTAAAGAGGTGCACAAACTAGCCTGTTTGGGGG
Source organism: Solanum virginianum (assembly GCA_000787875.1). NCBI lineage: Eukaryota > Viridiplantae > Streptophyta > Magnoliopsida > Solanales > Solanaceae > Solanum > Solanum virginianum. The sequence continues at coordinate 8,996 of DF371499.1, forward strand.
TGCAGATTGAAGATTCCAACGAAGGTGGTACTATTATCATAAATGGGGAAGAGTCATCTTTGGTGGTGGAGGTGAAAGAAAAGCAAGATAGGGATCCTATCCTCCTTCAGTTGAAAGAAGATGTTCAGAAGCAGAAAGTATTAGTGTTTGCAAAAAGGGGAAGATGGGGTCATGAGATACCAAGGCAGATTGTGTGTGCCAAGTGTCGATGGCCTTAGAGATAGGATCCGGGTTGAGGCTCATAATGCCAAATACTCTATTCACCCTAGTACAACAAAGATGTATAAAAATTTGCAAGAAGTCTATTGATGGGGTGGCATGAAGAAGGACATTGTAGAGTTCATGTCTAGATGCCCTAATAGCCAGCAAGTTAAGGTAGAGCACCAAAGGCCTTCTGGTGTTATCCAGAACATTAAAATTCCACAATAAAAGTGGTAGATGATTAACATGGACTTCGTAATAGGCTTACCTTGATCTTGTCGATGACATGATTTGATATGGGTTACAGTAGACAGAATGACCAAGTCAGGACCTGTTTTACCTGTCAAGACGACTGATATAGTTGAGGACTACGCCAGGATTTATCTTAAAGAGATTATTATGTTGCACGGGCTCCCTATATCCATCATTTCAGACAGAGGAGCTCAGTTCACAGCACAATTTTAGAAGTCCTTTCAAAAAGGGCTTGGTGCAAAGGTGAATCTTAGTACAACCTTCCATCCACAGACAGACAAGCAAGCAGAGCGAACCATACAGACCCTTGAGGATATGTTGAGGGTATGCGTGATAGTCTTTAAAGGTAATTGGGATGATCATTTACCCTTGATTGAGTTTTCCTATAACAATAGTTTTTAGGCTAGTATACAGATGGCATCGTATAAGGCCCTTTATGGGAGAAGGTGTAGATTACCCATTGGTTGGTTTGAAGTTGGTGAGGCGGGATTGATAGGACCTGACCCAATCCACCAGGCTATGGAGAAGGTGAAAGTTATCCAAGAAATTCTAAAGATAGCCCAGAGTTGACAAAAGTCTTACACTGATGTCAGAAGGAGAGATTTGGAATTTGAGGTAGGTGATTAGGTGTACCTGAAGGTATCACCGACGAAAGGGGTCATGAGATTCAGAGAAAAGAGGAAGCTCAGTCCACGATATATTGGTCCTTACCAGATTCTGAGAAGGATTGGTAGTGTTGCTTATGAGTTAGAATTACTAGCAGAGTTGAGTGTTATACATCCGGTATTTCATACTTTCATGCTTAAGAAATGTTTGGGAGATCCCTCTTTAGTTGTCCCTGTTGTGTTAGAACCCCCATTTTGGTACGTTGGATTAATTATGAGCCAAGAACCCCTGTTGTGATTTTCTGGAGAATTCAGAGATTATGTGTCAACTTTCTAAAAATTTTGGAAACCAAGATAACATCGTAGACACAATTTGGTGTATGAAAATAAATATTCAAGGTTTAAAGTATTGGACAAGAACATGTTTATTGTTATTTTGATAAGAGAATTTAATTCTAGAACTTGGAAATTGTTAACTTGCGATTGGTCCAAGAGATTGTTG
>DF371479.1:0-10999 GCA_000787875.1 Solanum virginianum
CTCTATTCTATGATGCTTTTATCACTATCAAGGGGTGGAAATTATAGACCCATGGCTACCTCAAATCAAAATTAAAGCTAACTCAAGTCTAACTCTATAAGCCTAAAAGAAAATAAAATAATGATCCTCCGAAGTAAGGGAGGCTTACCAACTCAGCTGAATGCTCAAATCCTCAACGATGCACTATTGATGATCTCTAGCACCTACCTCAACATCATAAATGGTGAAATCCAAAGGGAATGTAAGTACGTGGAATGTACGAATAATGTACAATAATATAGAAATAACATTAACTCAGAATATACTCCATCCAAATTCTAAATGTCTATCTAAACCATGTATAAAGAGTAGATAAGTGGCCCATCAACCAATCAAACCTCATCACTCAACTCAACTCAACTCAATGGAACTCATCTCCACTCACCTCAGCTCAGAGTACTCAAGGAGGGTACTTTCTTGGAGTTTCTCTTATTTGACAATAATCACTTATGAGCTAGTAATTGTACAACAATCTACAAGGGATCTAACCTCTAATGTCCATATTGCTTTGAGGGACTTTACCTCAAGAGAGGATCATGTGATATAATGGTTTAATCCTCACCTGTACTTGGTGATATTGTTAATGAGTGTGAGTGGCACTCTTTCCCATTTCGGTGCTCGATACTCTTCCCAAGACTTAATGCTCATCAGATTCCTCCTCATCTCAATTAGCCTCATAGAGGCACTCATCAACTCAATTAGTCTCATTGAGACTCTCATCATCTCATTAACTCAAAATTTAAAGTTTTCTATTATTTTCAGGGACTTCAACTCATCTCAATTAACTCAATTCTCATTTAAGAACTTAGATCATCATTTAGAAGAAATCATTTAGACAGAACTCAAGAACTCAATTATGAAGACTCATGGGATCATCAAACTCAATTAACTCAACCTCATACTTACATCAAGATTTCAATAAAGATACTAAAGTAAAAGCTCTAAACTCCATCCCTAGGTTCATTCATACATGCTTTTATAAATATCATGTAGGATTTATACAATATCTCATGAAAAGTACTCAATTCAAGAAAACAAGTTTATGATAATCATGAACATATAAAAATATAAGCAATAGATATAATTTTCAAGAAAATAATCAATAACGTATTTCAAGAAACATGTGTGGGGATCGTGGACACTCAACTCCTCTATTACCATCAATGGAGCACATGGGAGAACAATCTCATGCTTTAGTTTAGCCTTACATACCTGGTGTAATGCTTTTGGAGAATTAACCTCAAAGAATTCTCCTTGAACTCCTCAATTCCCCCCTCCTCTTCCCTTCTCTTTAGCCCTACTCTTTTTTAAGAACATAGAATGGCTTAGGAATGGCATTTAAAACCCTTTTTATGCTCAAAATGACCTTTTAGATCATTGTATGAGTTTAAGAGAGATTTGGGAAGGTTTGGAATGCCCCTCACGAAATAAAAGAAAAAGTTCGCCTAGGAAACATAGGGTCTGCGACCCAGACCTTGTTTATTTTTGGGATTTTTACCAAAAATTCTCTGAACGAGTTTTGTAATCCCGAAGAAAATTTTTGGACAAAAATTAAGCGTAAGTCTGCGACAGGTGCCCACCGCACACCTATCATGCACCCTCACTGGAATTTATTTTTGGATTAGAAAATTATATTTTGATCCGATTGCTCTAAAATTAAAACAAGACCACCTTTCCACTCAATTTTTCATGCTAATTGCATATCTAGCATTAAATTTTCCATCAGAGCATGGGAAGATACTTTATGCGCACATCTCTTTTCTAAGAGTATTTTGGTACTTTTACTGAGTGTTATAATGATAATGAGCTACTTCTACTATGCTAAGATGTTTTACAAGTTATTCATGTCATGATTACAATTATTCTTATGTTATGTATTCAAAGGGACTAGACTTAGCACCGAATCAAATTTAGAGTGGGGGACTATCCCCAAGGGTCATTATATAAAAAATTTCCATAAATATATGCCAGCATAGTTTTGTATTATTTCCCCTAAATGGGCTTTTACTAGTGGATCCAAACAGGTCAAGTTACCCACCAAGGTGGGGTATGGTTTACATTAGCAAGTAGACCTCTCCTTTTCTGGTGTGAAAGCAATATTGATATTCCATGTAGCAGCTCACATGGTCTTATATGTTGGTTACCGTCTCCTCCCATATATATGTTATCTTATGAGATTTTTATTATTTTTCATGCATGTTTTGACTAAGGCATTGATTATTCATGCCATATTGAGCTTAATATCCTTGTATATGATTTTGCATCTGATTATCATGGCTTATGATTTCTTGTCACATCGCACCCCACATACTTAGTATATTTAAGTATTAATGTATACTTTTTTGCCTACATGATACAACTATATGGTATAATGTTTGCTTAAAAATTTGCTTATAGTGAGTTCTCCATTTTGGGGACAACAACCATTTTGCTACCTTGCTAAATTAAGACTTTACTACTTTTGTTATCTACTTTGGAGGGTAAGCCTGGGACATCTCTTAGCCCCTATCCCACTTATGATTAGAGGTATTATTGGATGATATAATATGATGATCTATGTGATGCTTATGTATCTATGAAGGTTTCCTTTTAGTCCCCAATCTGTTATATGATGTTGTTTGATATAGGTGGTGAAACGACCCCAAAATGTGCCTGAAAATATGCCTTGGAAGTGCCCAAAATCATAATTTTCATATATCTTAAAATTCGTGCGTGATATTAAAAATTTGACTTCATATTCTTGTTCAGGGGGTGAAATTGAGTGAAGAATGGGTCTAACCCCAATTTAAGAGCAACTGTAGCAAAATTTAAAAATCGCAAAAATCAATTTCCAGTGAGGTTTTCGTGCCCTCGGCACGACGCGCCAAAGGCGTGCCTCAGTTCATTTTTATGGCCAGTTTTCTATCTTGGTCCAAGACTTTTGTGTCTTGTGCGGGTGCGCTAGTGTTTATTTTTGTGCCAGCCTTTTCACTTCGGTCCAAGACTTTTGGGTCTTGGGCCTAAGCCTTCCCATGAGTAAAAATACCTATACTTAGTCATATTTAACCATAATATCATACAAAACATTCTCAAATACTCTCTTAAACACTTAGACAATATTTCACCTCAAAATTCAAGTGCCCAAATCACTTCTAGATATCAAGGAATTCACCCAAGCTTCAAGTCTCCTTTCAAATCTTCAAAGAAATTCCCCAAAGTCAAGATATGTGGGTTTCAACAAATTGGTCCTTTCACCCGTGTTTCCCAAGCTTCCTTTTTACCTAAATTTCATGATCTAGAGTTGATTTACTCATAGGTTTTACTTATTGTGAATTTCACTACACACTATGTTGGGATTTCATGAAATTGTGATTGTTTTAGCATTTTTTGTGCTATTGGTCTAAGATATATTGTGAGATTTGATGAAGGGTTTTGATGTATATTGCTTGAGGGTTTTACGAAGTATCTATTGATGATTTTACACTGAATTTTCTAGCATAATTTCGCTCTTGAATTGCATGGTTTTACACTTGGTCTACACACCCGCCAAGTGTTTGATAAAATATCTGGTTATGATTTCTTAAGCAATTGAAGGTCCAATGCATGTTTTATGAGTTGAATGACTTTATGATGATGAAAGGAATATAAGCATATGATTTCTCCTATATAGTGTTGGAAATTGACCATGCCCTACTAGGGGGTTAAGAGCCCGGGTAACCATGTTAAGGGGTTTGTACCTTGATAACTGGGTTGAGGGGTTTGAACCTCAATCATCAGGGGTGATAGGGTGTGATGATCCACAAATCAAGGGGTTTGTACCTTGATAATCAGGTTGAGGGGTTTGTACCTGAATCACTTAGGGTGGTAGGGTGAGACGATACACCAATCAATCAAGGTGTTTGTACCTTTATAAACTATGAACACTATAATAATGGTTATTTATTGCATAGTATTTTGTTCTATGTAAGTATAATTTACTTCAAGCATCTTCCATGCATGCCATATTGTTATATACTACTCATTGCCTATGCTTATGCATTTTGATTATGTTGCTTATCTCTTATTGCATTGCATCCTACATACTTAGTACACTCAAACTATTAACGCATACTCTATGCCTACATAATGGCACCATGTAGGAACAAGAGCCCCATTTGAGCATCTTACTCCATGTGGCTAATACTAATTCTCTCAAGCTAGTTGGTGAGTCCTCCATTCTGGGGACTGTGTCTATGATCTCATGCTATATACTAAGACTATGTTTCTTTTATGTATGTATTGACTTTGAGGGTGAGCCCGGTTGCTTGTCTTGGTCCCCGCTATTCTCAATGTAGTAGAGGTATTGTTGGACATGTGATGTATTAAGGCTTAACTCTCTTGTTTTGATGCTTATGTTATGAAAGTATCCCTTTAGTTTTTTTCCCTTATTTCTACTTTTATTATGTTGTTTACTTGCTTCCATAACCAAGGATGTGTAATGATATGTTAAGAGGCTTGTTTGGGATTCCTTCGGGTTCCCCATTCGCTGTGTCACGTCTAGGCCCTAGTCTTGGGTCGTGACAAACTTGGTAACAGAGCATTAAGTTGTTAATTGTCCTCGGTATCGAACACACCATGTCAATTAGAGTCTTGTCCATAGTTGTTTTGTGCATCACAACTATGAGCAAGAGGCTATGAGACATTTTAGCAAATGTTTCACTTCTTCTTGATCTACGTTGTGCTATAAAAGTTAGGTAAGTTTTCCCTCTAAAAAATTATTTTTGTCATGTTTAGATCATGCCTAGCATAAGACAAAGGAGAGCGCACACTCCCGAGCAATAACCGACTCATGGTGAGCTCCGAGATGCTCTCACTTTGCTTGCCCAAGCTATGGCCAACCAAGTCAATCAAGGGGCCCAAGCCCCTCATGTTCCTATCCCAAGATCCAGGGTGAACCGCTTCATGAGGATGAACACATCGGAAATCAATAGATCTAAGGTAGATAAGGACCCTCAATAGTTTATTGATGAGGTCTACAAGGTATTGGCTATCATAGATATTAGATCAGAAGAGAAAGAGAAATTGGTGGCCTATAAACTCAAAGGGGTACCACAAATATGGTTTAATAAATCAAAGAAGGAGAAGGGAATCAATAATGTGGTGCTTTGGGAGGAGTTTACATATTTTTTTAATTGGTTCTTCCCTCTTGAGCTTTGGGAGGCCAAGATGGTGGAATTTATGAACTAGGAACAAACGCCTATGAGTGTGAGGGAGTATGATCTCACGTTTAATCAACTCGCTAAATATTCTCCCCACTTAGTTGCTGACCCAAGGTCTAGAATGAACAAGTTCATGATGGGTGTATCCGATTTGGTGAATAAGGAGTGCTGGGCTGCTATGTTGATTAGTAACTGGATTTTTCCCACTTAATGATTATGCTGAATAATTGGAAGGGGAAAAGTTGACAAAGTTTTGATTAGTGACTTGGATTTGTCCTGTTTGATGACCTATGCTGAGCAAATGGAGGAGGAAAATTTGAGGAAGAGGAGGAGTAATGAGGCCAAGAGGGCTCATTTTGAGGGAAAGTTCCAAGGTCTAAAAAGTGGCTGATTCCATCAGGACAAAGGTCTTCTCATGCTTCTAATAGGGGCTTTACCGATGACTTCCCAAGGGCCCAAGGTAATGGTGGTGTGGTACCAAATGCTATGTGTCAAAAATGTGGTAAGGGTCATGAGGGCCCATGCTTGAGAGAAACTAATGCATGATATAAGTGTGTAGAAAAGGGTCACAAAAAGATTGATTATCCTCGTAACTGTAACAAGGGTAAGAAGGTTCATCCATAAGGTGCTAATGCGGTTTCTTCGGGGAGAGGTAGCAGGCAAGCTGGTACCCCAAGGAACAATCGGTTCTATGCACTCCAAGGAAGGCATTGAGAAGGTTCCTAATGTCATCACCGATATCTCATCACTGGTTGATGTGTATGCATTGATTGATCCGGGTGCCATTTTCTTTTGTTACCCCTTTGTTGCCAAAATATTTCATGTTGAACCCGAATTATTGTGTTAGTCGTATGAGGTTTCTACTCCTATTGATGTATCTATTGTTGTTAGAAAAGTTTATTGAAATTTTCCCATTTGTATTTTGCATAAGATTATTGCCTTGTGATCTTGTTGAGTTGGAAATAGTGAATTTTGATGTCATACTTGGGATGTATTGGTTGCATGCATACTATGCCTCTATTGATTATAGAACCCGTAGGGTCAAATTTCAATTCCCAAATGAGCCCATTTTTGAGTGGGAGAGTCATGATGTGGTGGTCAAGGGTAGGTTCATCTCTTGCATTAAAGCCCGTAAGTTGATCTCTAAGGGGTGTCGCATCATCTTGTGAGGGTAAGGGATGTGGAGTCCATGGTCCTTCCTGTAGAGTAAGTTCCAATTGTAAATGAGTTATTTAATGTCTTTCTAAATGACCTTCCTAGTGTTCCTCCCAGAAGGGAAATTAGGCTTCATATTTTTGTTTACGGGGTCAAATTGAGTGAGAAATGGGTCTAACTTGAATTTTAGAGCAACCATATCAAAATTTGAAAATCTCAAAATACGCTATTTAGGAGGGTCCACTTTGAAGGGTATATCTCTTAGCACACAAAGAACTGGGTGGCCCACGACCTACCAACTGAAAGCCCTTTAAACTAGCTTTCCAATGCACTTATTTCACCTCAATCCGAGTTTGGATGAAGGATTTATGGCCATTTTTGTAAAACTCACCCATGCAAAAAATGCAATTTCCAGCAAGCAGTCCATTTTGGTCCTATTATCTCTTAACTTTAGTCCAAGACTTTTAAATCCTGGGCCTAAGGGTTCCCATACTTGAAAATACATATACTTGGCCTCATTTCACCCTCATATCATCCTAAACATTCCTAAAAACCCACTCAAATATTTAGACTCATATTTTACCTTAAATTCAAGTCCCAAACTCAGGACTAATCTTATGGATTTCTTCAAGGATTTTACTCAAGCTTCAACTCTCCATTAAAGTCTTCTTCAAGAACTTCTCCAAAGCTAAGGTATGTGGTGTTGAACTATTAGGTCCTTCCACCTATGGTACATTGAGATATGAGTCTCAATGTTAATTAATATTGCATACTAAGGATTGAGATATGAGTCTCCAAAGCTAAGGATTAATTAAACCCTCTTTTAATTAATATTGCATGCTTTAAAGTTGATTTTACATGTGGGTCTTGTACATTGAGATATTTACCGCACAGTGATTTTAGTTCATGAAAGTATGGTTGTTTTAGCATATTTTGAGCTTCAAATCTTGGATCTAATGTTGGATTTGATGAGGGCTTTTGATATGAATGTCTTGGGGGGTGTTTTAAGGTGTTGATTGATGGTTTTACAAATCTAATGTTGGAAAGGATAAGGGGTTTTGATGTGAATGTCTTGAGGGTGTTGAAAGATGTTGATTAAAGGTTTTACCACTGATTTTCCTCCATGATTTTATCTCTAAATTAAATGCTCTTTTACCCCTATTACACACCCCCAAGGTGTTTGATAAAATGTTCAGTTATGTTTTCTTGAGAAATTGAAGGTCCAAAACATGAGATATGATATGAATGATGTTATGATGATGAAATGAGCTTGTGTACATGATTATTCCTACATAAGGTATTGCATTAGAGATAATGATGAATCCTAAATAATGTGTTGCACTAGACCATGCCTAATCTGGGGGGATAAGAGCCCGGGTAACCATGTGAGGGGTTTATACCTCGCCACCTAGGATGATTAGGGTGTGACCAACATCAACCATATGAGGGGTTAGGCTTCACCACCTTGGATGATTGGGGTGTAACCATCATCAATCGAGTTGGGTGTTTGTACTCATCAACCATGTGAGGGGTTTATACTTCACCACCTAGTATGATTGTGGTATGACAAACATCAACCATATGAGGGGTTTATACCTCACTACCTAGGATGATTGGGGTGTGATCATCATCAACCAACCAAGGTTGGAAAGCAAGTTTGGTCTCTTCTTTAAATATGATATCTTATATGAGCATGATTTACTTATGCATGTTTTACTTATGCATTGATCATACTTGTCATATTGCTATATTATGACTATTGCCTATCATTATGCATTTTTGATTATGATGCGTATCTATTGTTTTCATTGCATCCCACATACTTGGTACATTCAAATGTAGTAATGCATACTCTTGCCTACATGATATCACCATGTAGGAACCGGAGCTCCTATTGAGTCTTCTTGTGGATAGATGGATTGTTCAAGTTAGCCTTTGGTGAGTCCTCCATTCCGACAACGACTATTCTCTCACACTATCTATTAAGATTCTCTTTACTTTACCATTTACTTATGACTATTAGGGTGAGCCTGATTGTGTGTCTTGGCTCCCGCCATTATCTATGTAGTAAAGGTCTTATTGGACAAAGCTATGTATTTATGACATGAGTTTATTCTATTATCTCTTGACTCTATGTAATGACAAGTTCTCCCTTAGTCCTCTTTTCCCTTATTTCCATTCTTCAAATGCCATTTAATTGTTCCGCAACCAAGAATGTGTAATGATATGCTATAAGGCTTGTTTGGGGTTCATTTGGGTTCCCCATTCGCTGGTCACGTCTAGGACCTAGGCTTGGGTCGTGACAATTCTAGCATCAGTCTGGCCCCTTTTGAGGCTCTATATGGTTGATGTTGTAGATCACCAGTTCTGTGGTTTGAGGTTGGAGATTTAGCTTTGTTGGGACCAGATATAGTTATTGAGGCTCTTGAGAAGGTTACGATGATTGGATATAGATTTAAGATGGCCCAAAGTTGTCAAAACTCTTATGCTAATGTGAGGAGAAGGGAGCTTAAATTTAAATTGGTGATTGGTTCTATTTGAAGGTGTCAACTATGAAGAATGTGGTTCATTTTGGTAAGAACGGCAAGTTGAGCCCAAGATATATAGGTCCCTATGGTGAAATGAAGAGGATTGGCAAGGTAGCTTATGAGTTGCAGTTGCCTAGCGAGATGGATTTGGTTCATTTGGTTTTTCATGTATCCATATTGAGGAAATACGTGGGTGATCTGAATGCTATTGTTCCATTAGATGTTGTGGGTATAGTTAAAGATAACTGTACTTATTAAGAAGTTCCAGTGGAGATCTTAGATAGGCAAGTGAAGAGGCTAAAGAACAAAGATGTAGCTTTTGTTAAGGTCCCTTTGGAGGAATCAATAAGTCGAAAGTTCTACATGGGTGGCCGAAGCAGACATACAAAAATGAGATCCTTATCTTGTCCATTCTACTCAAGCCTAAGGTACTAATTATAAGTCTCCTATGTGATTTTATGTCTAAGTTCAGCCCATGACATTTGCATGCATTCATGTTTAGATTGACAAGTTCAAGATATTACACTTATGTTGAGATTTTTGAAATGATGTTTAAGTGTATTGTTTCATCCTTATGTGGGCTGAAATTATCATCTTTATGTCTCTCATATACGTTTTTTTGACATTCGAGGATGAATGTTCCTAAGGGGGAGATATTGAAATGACCCCAAAAGTACCCAAAAATGTCCTCGAAAGTGCCCAAAATCGTAATTTCTATATATCTCAAAATTTATATGTGATATTGAAAATCCGACTTCATATTCTTTTTTAGGGGGAAAAATTAAGCGGAAATTGGGTCTAATCCCGATTTAAGAGTAACCATAGAAAAATTTAATAGTATATTAGGCACGACCATAACTGGCCCGGGAATCGGTGAACGGAAATATAGTGGCACGAACAGAGTAGAGTGGAGTATATGCATGAAAATTCCAAAGAGCTAGTGCACCCCTGGCGTGATGCACTTTGGGCATGCCAGTGTGTCTTTTTGTGCCAGTCTTTTAGACTTCGGGCCAAGGCTTTTGGGCCTAGGGTCTAAGCCTCCCCATGCGTGAAAATACATATACTTAGTCTTATTTTACCTTTATATCATACAAGACATTCCCAAATACTCTCTCAAACACTTAGATAATATTTCACCTCAAAAATCAAGGGTCCAAATCCCTTCCTGATATCAAGGAATTCACCCAAGCTTCGCGTCTCCTTTCAAATCTTCTTCAAGGAATTTCCCAAAATCAAGGTATGTGGGTTTCAACTAATGGATCCTTTCACCCATTGTGCCCAAGCTTCCTTTTTACCTAATTACATGATTTAAAGTTGATTTACACATGGATCTTACTTATTGTGAATTTTACTACACACTATGTTGGCATTTCATGATATTGTGATTGTTCTAGCATGTTTTGAGCTATGAATCTAAGATCTATTGTGAGATTTTATGAAGGATTTTGATGTATATTGCTTGAGATAGTTACCAAGTATCTATTGATGGTTTTACATAGAATTTTCTAGCATGATTCCACTCTTGAATTACATGGTTTTACTCTAGCTCTACACACCTGCCAAGTGTTTGATAAAATATCTAGTTATAATTTCTTGAGGAATTAAAGGTCCAATGCATATTTTATGAGTTGAATGACTTTACGATGATGAAAGGAATGTAAACATATGATTTCTCCTATCTAGTGTTGGAAATTGATCATGCCCTACTCAGGGGATTAAGAGCTCAGGTAACCATGTCGAGGGCTTTTATACCTTGATAACTGGGTTGAGGTGTTTGTACCTCAATCACCAGGGATGGTATGGTGCGATGATCCACCAACCAATCAAGGGACTTTTACCTTGTTAACGAGGTTGAGGGGTTTGTACCTTGATAAACTATGAACTCTATAATGATGGTCTTTTCCTGCACATGTATTATGTTCTATGTAAGCATGATTTACTTCAAGCATCTTCCATGCATGCCATATTGTTATATACTACTCATTGCCTATGCTTATGCATTTCAATTGTGTTTCTTATCTCTTGTTTATTGCATCTTACATTTAGTATATTATAACGTAATAACGCATACTCTATGCCTACATGGTTTCACCATATAGG